>DWTR01000127.1:0-12740 GCA_018244935.1 Ardaris minthe | reverse complement strand
CTACGGCCTTAACCCTTCCATCCGGAGAGGAGGTCCGTATGCCAATAGTGGAACGATAAATGGGTCGGAAAAAAACACTCCATTAAACGCACGATTATACGATTATTTGCATACGGCTATGCATCAATTGTGCTAAAAAGAACAAAAGAAGCCGAGGTCTGAAAGGGACGGCGTCTATTACCTGAGGTTTATTTCCAACACTGGACACACATTTGGGACACTCAACACATACATTTTAAATAATTTGCATTGTCAAACTAGAATTGACATTGCAACGCGGAGTACTGAAGAAATAAATAAAAATCAAAGAAAACTTAATGAATTCATCATATTTTTCAATATAATAAATCTCTTGATTCGTTCTCTGCAATTATTCAATTGTTAATTACATCCTTTATTCAAATCTTATAGCTTTCACATACAACTGTGTACACCGCGAGCATTCAGCGGCATTTAAATCGGAGAGCATGCTAACGGGAATGTAGAGTCGAGCTGATGTACGTACATTATAGCTGCAATGTTTATGTTTGCAATCGATCTTCGAACCGCGTATTGGAAGTGATACGATCGTGCAGAGGCGCGGGTACACGCAACACCTGAGATACAGCATCACAATGAGAGAACCGCTGTACGATGTGTTGGCGGCGAGGTTTATAGCCGCGATGCGCTGATAGCGTTTGCTGGGTAACTTGTCTTCAGTAAGAGTGCGCGCAGAATATAATGTAGATTGATAATTCGACAAACGGTGTACGTATTGCCAGTGTTGTTGAGATAGAATTAAGACTTATTTTCGGCAAGTGAAAGTTTTCCTTATATGTATTTGGATGCAATGTAATGTTACAGTTAATAACCGACCACCAATGAACATTTATTTGAATTTGAGACAAACGTAACAACCGATTTTCACTATAGATAAAAATCCTTCCTAATTACATTTGCAATATTACCCATCTCACTCACACCAGCGTTGTTTCCTGGCAGCTACTTCCACCGAGTCAACGGGTACGGGGCGGAGGCGCGCGCGGGCACGTCGCCGGCGCGGGACAGCGACACGCCCCTGGGCGGGCTGTTCGCCAGGCTGGCCAAGCAGCAGGGCGGCCCGCCCAGGCTGCCCGCCGTCCCCGTCATGCTCGACATGAGCTCCACTAAGGTGAACATACTGAACATACAAAATATCAGCAACACGCCTGCATTTCCTGTATAAGTAATTACAGTAATCATTGCTGTACCATCATTAATTATTTTTCAGATTTACTTAACGAAAACGCTTGTCAGCTGATTAGTCTACATACGAGTGGCTGTCGGTTATCTTACAACATAAAGCCTGAAATACGATAACATTTTAGGTTTCCATTAATAAATAAACACTGATTTAAATTATTTACTGCGTCGTTGGTCGTGTTGGTTGCAAGCGCGACTGCCGATCGGGAGGTCCCGGGTTCAATTCCCGGGTCGGGCACTATTGAATTTTTCTAATTTATATTTTCTAGTAGTGGCTCGGAGTCTGGATTTGTACACTCCTCTGCCTACCTCTTCGGTGATTACAGGCGTGATGTTACGTTTAATTTATGTTTATTAAGTGACCCGTTGGTCCAGTAGTTAATGTGACTGTTGAGTAGAAGATCGCGGGTCCGATTCGCAGGACAAATATTTGTATGATACCACCACCTTGTTACCACAACGCAGGCTTTGTTTGGCCTACTTTGCTATCAGATTGCTGTGCAAAGAGACATGTATTTATACATTAACAAGAAAGATCTAAAAATTACTCTATCGCTTCGGGAGCAAGCATTAAATAATGTTGTAATCCACAACTGATTAGACTGTGTTCTTGGCGTAGTTATTCGTAATTAACGCATGTTTCATTATCACTATTATCAATATAAATTATTACGTTACTTACTCGTATTGAATATCTGGTTTACGAATCAAATTAAAATATATCTTGCACTATCTTGCCTTTATACTGACCGGCTCGCAAGTGTAGTGGTTAGGGACCGTCGCTGCCCAATCGGAGGTTGTCGGTTCGATTTCTAAGCAGAATAAAAGATGAACATGAGTGTGATTGACTTGAGTATTTGTTCTGTGTGGGTGTAAAGTTTCTATATAAGATTGTATTTATATATTTCTGTGTGTATATTATCAGATATCTGGTCACTATAGCCCAGTCTCTGCCTAGTGTGAGATCAGATAGTTGTGTAAGCATTCCTTTGATATTTATTTACGTAAAATGCAAACAGGCTTAACTAACTGTATTGCTAGGTTCATAAATTTGACGAAGAAATATAATTTTTTTAATGTGAACCAAACATACTCCTACGCAAAGTTACTACACGTCTATGCGTACGTACCTCTTTGGGGATTACAGGCGTGATGTTACGTTAATATGATAAGTCAATATTTTTACTTATCACAAATAACTACCGTTGTTAAAACTATGAACATTCGGATAACGTGATCGGTTGATTCAGTGATACACGAATTAAAAATACACCGTTCTTTTGTTGATGAAACCACAATGAAAATTTGTGAGTAACAAAAATAATCTTTTACAATTTCCGTTCATTACAATGTAATGTACAATAATGTTCACTTCAGTTCACTCGAAGCAATGCCACTGGCCGTATGAAATAATTTACGCTCAGCTGCCCTCTCCTTTCATAAGAGCGTCTTTAAAATTCGTTATTAATTATTTATACGGGTGCTCACTGACCTTCCAAGTTTAATTGCACACCTGTACGCCATCTCATAGTTCACGGCTATGATTAAAATGTCTCGGGCCATCGTAAAATTCATAAGACGCTATCGCACTAAAGAATCTCTATCAAACGGTGGCCGCATGTTAATTCGGTGGTCTTTAAAATCATAACGCGCGATGAGCACCGCACATCCTTTCTGACTATAATGAAGACAATTAAATCTGATAAGGCACACGACCTTTACACTTCCTCCGCTATTGTGCAGACAAGACGGAGAGAGTGTTAATTGTGAGTCGGTTGCTGGCGATCGCGCGCGCTCACGATCGGCCGGGTAATAGCGGCCCCGCCTCGCTCTCGGCGGAGCCGGCGAACCGTCTCGGCTCTCGACTGTAAAGCGAACTGGAGCTGCACTAATTGGCAGAGGCACGCGCCGCGCATGCGCGCCCCGAGACACGCTAGTGATGGGACGTGAAATCGACCGCCGGCACCGCCCGACTTAAATCCGATGACTTTTTCTGGTGCGGTAAGAGGCACGCGAAAATTGCATCGTTAAATTTTTACACTTATTGCATTTTAACTTTCTATCGAAAACTGTAACGATTCGCAACGCGGTGAACCGGAAATCTTCAAGTTTTATGGGCGATCATTGTAGTGGAATTAACAATAATAATAATAATTTAACTCACGGTGCACTCCGACTCATGCAACGGTGTTTACTTTCTAAAGTCGATATCTATGCATTAACCGACAACCGAGTGCAATATAAACATGATTTGTTACATTTCTCCTCGTGCCCTTATTCTATAAATAGCCGCTTTAAATTTATTTTCACCTGTAAAGAGAAACGGGAGCGGCGCGGAAATAAATCGTGAGATTAATGGCGGTGGCTGCGGCTCGCGCCTACGAGCGGCTGCGCACGCGCATCCATGTTGACGTCACGCGCGCGCGCCTCCGTGTCAGAATTTTATTCAGAATGGGTGCGGGTTGTTTTTCAAGTGCGCGAGGCAATTAAAAAAGATAGATTGCAATTTGACCCGCGATCACCGGGCGTGACGGCTCAGAACGTTATTATGATGAATGCCCGCCACTTAGGATGCGAGCGGTCTCGATCAGATAATGGCCCGCCGGCTCTCGTGTTTGCTCAATGCTGCCCGCGCACCTCTTGGCCGGCTACCGAGTAATTGAGTTTCTAAATGTCACAGGTTGGACTATAGCACGACACGCCACTATCATACCGCTGATTGTGCGCTAAATCAAATATTACGTTTACAATGCTATGAATATTAATGCGGACATAACTTTTACATTGAACTAGATTCGCGTACAACCTTTTAGATGTAAGGTGTCATGTGAAATTAGCAAAATTTTACACAACCATTGCCTAATGATGTGATAACAATTTAATCGTTTTACAATGTAGTACAAGACATTTTAACGTAAATTACGTAACGTTATTTTTTAGACACAATTAAGAAGACAAAATTTTGTCTGCAAATGAACTATTGCCACGTTTGAATCGCACTCATAATATTGACCTCACTCGTATTATTGATTAATATTGTAATCTCTTCCAAGTAAAATACAACATACTTATGTATCTACAAAATTATATTACATATCCATGATTATAAATCAGTAATGTGTCCGTTATATGATTTATTATCAATTAGCTTCGAACGCTCAGTTCGTTTGCAAATATGAATGTCGAACTGACTCCGCAGACGCTGTTGGCGATATCGCGGGTCGGCCGCGGGGGGCGCTCGCGTCGCAAGCGCGCAGTCGCGGGCGCGGCGGAGCACTCGCCCTTAGACCAGGTAGACAACTTTATTCAAAGGTTTTTTACTGTCTAGATTTTCATTCGATTTTGTTGACAGATTTTCATTTACATATTCTTTGCTTGTTTCCAGCCGCCTTGATTTTTCCCCACTATGACTTTTTTTGTCCGACTCTGAATCTAGCCACCAAGCTCTTTCACCAGATTCTATGTGTCTGATGGCTCTCAGCTGAACAACATTGTCGTCGTTAGAGGCAATAATGTTATCAGAGTTACTTTTAGTTTTACTAGTCCCACTTTCTGTTATAAAGTTTGAAATATCTTTGCTCGTTGATTCTGAACTGGAATTTTCCAACCAACGACTGTTGTCACTTGTGTCTTGATATTTTAATTTAAAAAGATTAGTCACGGGTGCTAATGCTCTTATCAAGAAAGATTTAGCTTCCTCAGCGCCTCCGTCGTTTTTGTTTGAATTAATAGGCGATAGCTGCTTGGCAGATCGATCCAATGATATTGAAACTTCGTCAGCTGATGTCCTTGAAATATCATTTGTTTTTGATTTTGACACTGATTCATCTTCGCTTATTGAAGATTGGGTAGATAAAGTGATACTGGATTCAGGACTATTGCTTTCACGTGATTTGGAATGTTTTGATTTTGTCGGGCTTTTAGATGTATTGGTCAGTGAGGATGATTTTGTAGAGATTTTTGTAGACCTTAACTCTTTGTCTGTTTTTTCATTTTCTTGATTAGAATCCATAGAGCTTGCAGATTTACTTCTCTTTTTTATTACTTTCTTTTTTGATGTAGAATCTGATGAATCTGTACTAGATTTACGTACTTTAATTTTTTTTGTTTTCCCTGTTGCGTCAGTTTTAGGAGCTTGTGGAGGTAATTGACTATTTGTAATTGATATTTCTGGCGACACTAAGTCTACAGAATTCATTGAGCTTTTAGAACTTTTTAACTTTAAATTCACATTTATTACTATGTCTGATATTTCTTTATCTACATTTGATTCACAATCAATTTTCTTCTCTTCTTTAGTTTCTTCTGGTAGGACATTAATTTCATGATTTTCGTCTTTACCACTTTCTGAATATGAATAGGATATTGTATTTTCCCTTGATACGGGTTCTGTGCTATGACTACGACTACTTCTTTCACATGAGTTACTGCTGGTCGTGTTATCTCGTAAATTAGAGTATTGAGTTGAGTATCTACCCGCATAACCAGTGTAATTATTGCTATTTGGGGCATAAAACGTCCAATTGGTTATACTAGTTCTGCTCGTGCTGCCAAATCTACTAGACCGTGTTGGATCGTCAAGTCGATCTGATTGGATTTCTTTATCTACCATTTCAGGTTTTTTTTTGGCACGTGTTACCATTTTCTCAACGGTTTTAGCCATATCCGCCCTCCTCGATCTTACGTATGATGATGACCCAGGCGGCGTAGGCGAAGTGTGTCGTGTAATAACAGAGACGGTTTCAATATTTTCATTATCATCTACTTTTATTTCATTGCCATTTTGTACATGTTTTGTTTTCATTTCATTCTTATCATTACGGTCTTCCTCTTCTATAGTAGATGGCGATAAAAGTTTATCATTTTCAATTTTATTCGCGTCTGCATAACTAACTGGTGACTGCGAAGCTCTTTTAACGGGTGTAGGACTTCTTAGATAACTCGATGATAAGCGATTGGCTATAGCGTATCTATTAACGGTGACTTCGGGTTTTGTTTCTGTTCTGGAAGTAGGTCGACTGTAGCTAGGAGTTCTAGGATATAATTTGTAATTTGACAGGCCACTGTAACCTGTTGATTTATCAGTCTTACTTGGAATGTGTTTTTCCCGATCAATAGGACTGGCATCGCGAATTTTTTCTTTTAAGCTCTTTGTCCTTCGATCTGGACTTATATGACGCGATCGAGTTAAGCTATACTTAGACGAGGTTGATACTGGACTGACATCTCTGCTCTTGTTAGAACTGACTGGGGATGATGGTACAGTAAGTTTACTTGTATAATCTTTCTTTTCATATTTAGAGGTGGATTTGTCTGATTTGTTATAACTAGTGTATCTATTCGCGATTGTTGAAATAGGCGTTTCTTCTCTCACAGACCGATCATTTGATAGAACTGGTATACTGGAGGACTTGTATGATGGAGTGGTATTTATGTACTTCGCAGTTACCGCGGTGGGTCGATCTGTTGAGGTGTGGTTTGTGGTTCTTCCTGTATCTCGAGGTCTGCTATATGGTGAAGAATCATACTGAAATATAAAAGAAGTATTATTAGTATACATTTCATTTAGTATACATTTATTATTATATAAATAAAAAAATAATATTTCTAAGAATACATTCTAACGCGCTAATATATTATAACAGAGGTTCTACTGAAGTGTAATGTTTCCATAATCTTCATTCAACACTATCACACATAAAGCTGTTCCTTTGACCGCTTTATAAATAGCGACAAGAATGCGTGTTCGCATGGTGGTAACATACAAGGAGGGATTTTATTGAGCCCTTCGTTCTTGGAGCAGACTGATTAATAGTAGACTAAGGATTGGAATTTAGCACCAGTTTTGTAGTGAAGAGTTTATGGTAATTTTGACGACGGCCAGTTTCAATCTAACATTGATATATTTTTAGAGCCGTATCTATACACATATCCGCATATGTACGTCAGTTTGCTGTTACAAGCAGAAAATGTAATGATACACTGTGCATTTTTAAACTTTTCTTTATTAAATATAGAAGTAACTATGTACTCACATAATTCCTGTAAGACATGTCGACCAATCACTTGCTTGAGTCCATTAGTATATTTACAATCTGGCTCCGTTTTGATCCTGGAATGTAAATTAAGTGAGCGTTTATTAAATTGTACTTTATGTTACGCGTCAATATTATGTCTTTTGTATATTTAATGTTCCTTACTATAATATTTTAGTAAGTAAGTGCGTTGTTTGCAATCTAGTTTTAAAATAAGTAATATACGTGAAAATTACCTTTCATTAAAATTTACGGAGTTATTGTCTATATAAAAATAGGTGTGTCTGTACATGTGTACATACATAAGTATATGTATACCACATTATTTAGTAAAAAATAATACAATCTTCTGTGTATTGTATCACGAGGCCTTCAGCGCCACACTTATATTCCTACGTCCTATAGTTTCGGTCTATAACGACCCGATAACCCGGTAGATCGGAGCTACCAACTACATATGTATGTATGTGTTATTATCATCGGAGGACGATCACGCTTGTAACGTTGTTTAAAATTATAGAACTTTAATTACAGTTGAATACGTTTACAATTATGTAAACATTTGAGTATTATAATTTTTTAAAGAATAAACCGTGAATACGAGTCCCATAACAACAAATAATATGTTAAATCTGACAGTGTTATGGTTAAAAGAATATGATGAGAAGTGTATCTATTACCATTGCTAAAATTACCGTTCAAAAGAGATTGAAAATCAATATGTTGCACTTGGACGTTATAGTCTTGTGGCTACTTAATCTTATTAAAAAAAATTTTTATATTTTCTTGATGAATATCACTTTACTTGTTAGGTTTTCCTTTACCTGTTAAACTAGCCACCCCATGCTGGAGTTAACCGCAAAATGTATCGGTAACATTTTCCGGTACCCTGTTCGAAACCACTGAACTTAGTATCTTAACTCAGTAATATTTTATACCAATTAGTGTTCAAGATATCAGCCACCGAGGGCTATATTTTTTTGTAATATATCAATAATATATAACATAACCTACTTTCTTCTAGGACTTGTAGAATATTCACGAAATGAAAACCAATGGACCATCTCCATTGGTTTTCATTGCGTCAATACCGTATAATATTATTAATAAAATGCATTGTGACTTTTCCGTTATCTGTTCCTTTATATAACTTCGCGTCATTTTCAGTAAAAACACGGTCAAGTTATTTAGCCATGATGAACATATACAATTACAAGTTTGCAAATTAAAAATCAGGGACTGCGAAAATGCAATAATTTCGACAACAAAAATGCAGTTCAGTTATTTCTGGATAAGCTTCTGGCTTTGGGGTGTGTTAGTCAGTCAAGACATGCTATTTCCGTAACAAAGCTTAGAATACGATTAGGATGGAAGTGTGATTTAATATGCAGTGTTTGTGGAGAATTTGTGAGACGTAATAACCGCTTATCAATCGGCATATTGCGGACCCGTACGCTGTCTCGTAAAACAACAATATAACAGGTGCTTATGACAAAGTTCCAAATAATTCGTATTATCTACTCGTATTTCTGAATCGTTATTATTATTATTGAAATGTTAAATATGCTCCAATAACGTGTGACATTAAGATAATTATTATTTAAATGTTAATATTCTTCTAATACATGAGTGGACGAGTTAAATTTGAGTTAATTTCTTTTTGTCCTATTATACTAATAATAGTAGTATTGGGAAAAAGCTTACTGTTTAAATAAGAAGGCTAAGACCATGGTCTGTCACGTTGACCAACTGCTGATTGTGAGATTTCTCACGCCTTACAGAACTGTATGGACATTCTTCATGTTAGTAATTTTTTCGCTTTTAAAACGTTCATAATATTGTAACATTGAAGATGCATGCTGTTCTACACATTTGACTAGTTGTCTTCCCCACCGAAGTTGACTTCGTCCGTTGACCAAGAAGAAAACATAATATGACATTTCTGCACTCTTATTTGATACAGGTCGTATACCAAGCCGCCGTCCCACTTTGTCACACGAGTAGGCGAAGAACATAACGTTGTTTATTTATAGCTACTTCAATCTGCTTTTATTATTATGCAGTGCTGCCGTTTCTTTAAAGTTTCAAAATAGAAGTTGTTTTTATTCGGTGTTTCCGGACTGACCTATATTGATTGAGTCGATGGACAAAAGATGGATAGCCAACTTGCCTTGCAGGCGCATGATAAATTATTTACATCATTTCAGTTCTTATTATCTATGAGGCAAGATCTATATTTAGTTGTAACGTTGCCCAATTATTTTTGGTCTATGTTTTATATCTATCGGTGTTGTATCGATAAATCACACTGACAATTGTTGCAGTGATTGAACTCTGTGTAGTATCTAGGTATTTATCGTTCGATTTAGCCTCCAGTTACTTCCGTTGTGTTTTACTAAAATCTAACAATACCTATATAGTACGACAATACCTATATAGTACATTAATTTGGATTCAATACTTTGGATTCAATACCTTGGGAGAATCTTGAAGTTCTTTTGTTTTAGTAAATAAAAGCGACACTATTATACTCTGAAAATACTCAGAGGAGACATATATCTAACAATGGAACGACATTAGGGTAATGTTAACGTTGACGCTGAGTAAAATCACACGTATATAGATTTAAGTAGATACGTATCAATATCGATAAACATCTGACCCGACCATGGATTTGATGTTTCAGTATAACTTTATGAAATTATTGCAACTTTATGAAATTTTGTTGCAAGTTAATGGTCAAATATAAGAAAACGTAACATCGCGTACGTTATCCCCGAAGAGGTAGGCAAATGAGTGTAATACATTCCCACAATTCACCAGTTACGTTTTACGTCCCACCATGCAATAGATGGTGAGTCTAATGCCTTAATATTATATATATATTATTAATTGACTATTTATGTGGCAGGGCGTAAACAGCGCACTGTATCAGAATAAAATAATTATGTAATGTAAATGCATTTATTTCAAAACATAAATTCAGTAAGTTTTGTATTATGTAAGAGCACGGATAGACTGGCAAACATTTTTACTTAATTAGATGCTTCTGATACTAAAAAGCTCCTTAAAACATTTCTTTTCAATTGTAATAATATATCTATTTATTACATCTACCTATAAGGTTCATTACATTATTATATTTTTTATACACATCTTCGGAGTTTTTCAAATGATCACAGATTACTGTGGGTACTGAATTTTAAAGGATATTATGATAGTAAATTATACGTCATTAGAGCTAATTGGAGCGGTTATCCGGCTTGAAACGACATATGAATTAATAAAAGAACAATTCATATATACTTCAACATGTAATCGAAACAAGTTTTATTTTAATACAAAAAATGCAGTTTTTTTCTAATATATTTTCATTTCAGATTCTCGAAAGGTCAGCGCTATAAACTCCAAGAACGTTGTGTGTGATATGTATGCGTTTCATACGTGGTTGTTTTTCAATCACATCATTCTACATGCTATTTATTAATTTGATACACATCATTCGCTACACTACATCCGCATTTTTTGTATGTTCACATCGACTTATAATTATTAACGTGCCTTTGAAACGCGCATGTAATCTCTTAAATATATTCCGAGCCCATTGCGCCCGAGCTGTAGGACACGCTTTCGTCCGTCATTCCTGAAGCCTGATGATAAATTAATTCGGCGTATCTACAAGTTGTTTCATGTACCTAATTGGTTAGTACGGCAAAACGCTAGTCCAGGGTGGGTCACGGCGTCGGTGCACCGTTAAGCGGCGTCATTTAACATTATTATCGTCAACATATTTCTTCAGTCTCCGCCGCGACCTCGCCGTAATCGGCAGGAGCTCATGAAGAAGGACCTCTTATAGGTCCAAAACTAGTCGGGCCAATCCGAAAAAACATACGTAAGTCTAGCCATTTTACTACATTATAATTTGTAACACTCACTACACATTTAACAATAAAATATTTTGAAAATTTTATGTATTTCTTTCTATTCGCTATAACTTTGATGAAGCTTGTAAAGTTTCACAATACGACACGGCTTTCTTTTGAGAATAATATTGGTTGTTCCGCACTTTGTCACGAGGACCAAGTCTGGATCGGCATGCATTACGGATCTTAGAGAGCACTGTGAGGCAATCTGAAGCATGTCGGTTTCCCACTATACATTCTTGCCCTGGTGTAATTCGAAATCCAAAAGTTCAGAGCGGGAAGTTTGAAATCTCAGCTACATCCTGTCAATTTACCTCAATAGCGTAACTTTGAGAGAAGACCAATGTGATTATGATTACTAAACCAGCGGAATGACAAAAGCATTGATGATAGTAACGTTAATAACTTTAAATTTAGTACTAAAATATTAGTAACAAATTACGTATTTACATAAATTTCAAAATTATATTTCTAAATTATAAAATTTATGTACATTAATTTTAAAATCATAATACATGCATCGTACACCTATTAAGTAGAAAATAATATACAATATCTTAAAAAGCATAAATATTAACAGTACTACTCCAATTGACAGGCATTATTCACGATATTCTTAAAAAATACTTACGATGTTTTGCAATTAGATTGCTTCGTATTAAAAATTCGGTCAAGATACAGTCGGTTAAAAGACACGGAGCCAATTAAATGGTATATGTTGAAATGATGTTCACATTCAAAAGTAGTGTCATAAACTTTACTTTAAAATTATGCAATATGGAGGACTGAGGTATCAAAGTTATAAATGCTTTTTCACATATTAATAAAGGAATTGATTCGTGTGTACATAATATGTATACGACGTTTACACCTTGCCTCTAATGCACCAACGGGGAAAGAAATAAATTCGTTATCATTTCTGAAATCTAAAAAAATGTTTATTGTTAAAAAGTACCGATAAATTAAATAATGAATTAGTATTTCTGTAAAAAAATATCGATCAGTGCATTTTCCTATGGTCTTCTTAGGGTTATTGCAGGTTCGGTTTTATCGAAACTTTAAGACCAAAGTCTCTTAACAAACGATCCAGGAAATAGGAATCACATAGTTCTATAACTGCACAATAGACATCCATCCTGCGAGATATACAAGCAGTTCCGACTTGGCTAATTACATAATAAATCCAACGGTGAAGTGGAAATAGTCGCTATTTCTGTCACACAGATGCTTTATAGCCGCTTGTGAAGGTGGGTGCAAGTATTAATGTTTTATAATGGACTCAATTAATGCGTGAGGTGGGCTCAGTGAGACATTTCAGCCTTTGGTATGCAGAATATGATGTTTTGTTTTATTTTAGTATCGCAGCTATGCCAGTGAAGTAAACATTACTATAGCTTGGCAAGTTTGTACCAATTATATAACTTTCATAGCCAAGTTACTGAATAAGGGCACGAAGGTGCTTATCAGGGGAGGCCTATGTCCAGCTGTGAACTGAGACACGTTGACGTTAATGACTGTCGTTATGTTTATACTTGATCACCTCAGTAAATTTCTGGGGATG
>DWTR01000126.1:0-12785 GCA_018244935.1 Ardaris minthe | reverse complement strand
ATCAAAAAAAACATACCCTTTCTATAGAGTATGGATACAAGTTCATTTCGAGTATATTTAACAATCTAGGGATTAATTATTTCTTATTTCAATTTTTCATTACTGTTTTCTTTTTATTTACAATAAGTTATTTTTATGGTAAATATTCAAGATACAGAGTATTTTGTATTTTATCTTTATTCTTATTCAATTTCATTTTTTATATAGAAGCTATTAGGCAAATTATAGCACTCTCTTTAGTGATAATAAGTTATAATTTTACAATTAAGAATAAATATATCGCTTCATTAGCACTTATTATTTTAGCTTCTTTTTTCCATGTTTCTGCTCTAATTTTAACTATCAGCACCACACTATTTTTTCTGAATTCTGAGAGAATTTATAGATTATTATTAGTCTCACTATCTTTCTTTTTATTATTAAATATTGTTAATATTTACCCTATAGATATAATTTTATTTTCTTTCAAAAGCTTAGTTACAACGCCTTTTATTGAGAAAATTTATTGGTACACTCAAGAAAAAAACTCCATATTAACAATTAGCTTAATACTTAAATTGTTAGTCTCTTTTATTTTTTTCAGAAAAACAAAACATATTAAAGAAAATAAAATAATTTCCTTCATTAAATATAATTTAATTTTTTTATTATTAATAAATCTTTCTATTGGAATGTACGGAACTATTAGTACACGCTTAGAGGTTTATTATATTCCAATTCTAATTTTATCTTTATCCTATATTATAATGCTCACAAAAAATATATTGAAAAAATGTATTTTACTATTTTTATTTGTATCTTACTTTTCTGTTAGTTTTATAAAAATAACTAATATAGATTACTTTAAAAATCATTATACTCCATATAATAATTATTTAATTATGGATGAATATAACAAAAATGATTACCGCGAAAAAGCAGTTGAACAATTTTGGAAGGAAAAGAAAAATGAGCAATAAAAAAATTATGATGATAGGTCCTTTTCCTAACCCAATACACGGCATGAGCTTATCTAATGAATTAATATATAATGAGTTAATTAAAAGGAAAATTAATGTTATAAAAGAAAATACAACTATGGAAACGAATATAAAAGATAAAAAACTACAAGGAAAATTTTCATTTTATTATTTCTTATTTTCTATAAAAAATTCTATTACTATTATTAAAAATATAATTATTAAAAAACCTGAAAAAATTTATATTACGCCAGGACAATCTCCACTCGGATTGTCCCGCTTTTTACCAATAATATTGGTATCAAGACTACTAAGAAGAGATATTTATTTACACATACATGGTTCAAGATTATCTATAAACCACAATAAAACAAACTTCCTATTTAGATTTTTTATGTATGTTTCATTAAATTCTAGCAAAAAAATAATTTTTCTTGGAGAAAAAATAGCGAGAGAGCATTCACAATTAGTCAAAAAAAATAAGATTACTGTTTGTAATAATGGTATTCCTATTCCAGATAGATATTCCATTAAAAATGAAAACTCTAATAAAAAAGTAAATATATTATATCTTAGTAATCTAATGAGAGAAAAAGGAATCTTTGATTTAATTTCTGCAATAGAATTAATAAATAATAATAGTATTTCTTTTGATCTAGCTGGTGAAATAGAAAATAGTTTAAAAACCACATTAAAAACCACCATACCAAAAATAAATTGCAGCTATCATGGGATTGTAAAAGGAGAAGCTAAAAATACTCTCTTACGTAAAGCTGATATTCTTATATTACCATCTTATGATGAAGGCCAGCCACTATGTATTTTGGAAGCTTACAGTTATGGCTGTGCTGTTATTACTACAGATGTTGGTGGTATTAGTGATATTTTTAAAAATAATATAAATGGAATATTTTGTCAGGTTAATGATCCTTCTTCTATTGTATTTGCAATAGAAAAAACAATAGATAATTTAGAAAAATTTAAACTTAATAATAGAGCACTTGCCGAAGAAAAATATTCAACTGAACGATATGTCGATAATCTATTAAAAATAATTGAAGAGTAATATTATGTTTAATCAAAAAACACTACTAATCACTGGCGGTACAGGCTCTTTTGGAAATGCTGTTTTAAATCGCTTTTTAGAAACAAATATAAAAGAAGTTCGTATATTTTCTCGGGATGAAAAAAAACAAGATGATATGCGTAAAAAATATAATAATCATAAATTAAAATTTTATATTGGTGATGTTCGTGATTACACAAGTATTTTAAATGCAACCCGTGGTGTTGATTTTATTTTTCATGCAGCAGCACTTAAACAAGTACCTTCGTGTGAATTTCACCCTATTCAAGCCGTTAAAACAAACATTTTAGGTACAGAAAATGTTTTAGAAGCTGCAATTGCTAATGGTGTAAAACGAGTTGTTTGTTTAAGTACAGATAAAGCGGTGTATCCAATCAATGCAATGGGCATATCCAAAGCAATGATGGAAAAAGTCATGGTTGCTAAATCTCGTAATTTAGATAGCAACAAAACCGTTATTTGTGGAACACGTTACGGTAATGTAATGGCCTCACGAGGTTCAGTTATTCCTTTATTTGTTGATTTAATGGGTGAAGGAAAAGCAATTACAATTACAGACCCTAATATGACTCGCTTTATGATGACATTAGAGGATGCTGTTGACCTTGTATTATATGCATTTCAAAACGGAAATAATGGTGATATTTTTGTTCAAAAAGCACCAGCAGCAACAATTGAAACATTAGCAATAGCACTAAAAGAACTGCTAAATACGCCAGAGCATCCAATAAATATTATTGGTACACGCCATGGTGAAAAACTTTACGAAGCTCTTTTAAGCAGAGAAGAAATGTTAGCAGCTATTGATATGGGTGATTATTACCGTGTCCCACCAGATTTGCGTGATCTTAATTATGATAAATATGTTGAACAGGGAGATTCACGTATTTCTGAAATTGAGGACTATAATTCACATAATACAACTAGATTAGATGTAGATGGAATGAAAAAACTATTATTAAAATTACCTTTAATACAAAATTTACATACCAATAAAATTTAATTTAAGGCTATTTTAATATGAAGATCCTAGTCACTGGTGCTGATGGTTTTATTGGCAAAAATTTATGTGTTCGGTTAGAAGAAAATAATTTTGAACTAATAAAAATAGATCGTAGTAGTTCTAAACATGATTTAGAGCTAGGTCTAATAAATGCAGACTTTATCTTTCATTTAGCTGGAATTAATAGACCTAAAAATGAATCAGAGTTTCATGAAGGTAATGCATCTTTAACTGAAGAAATTACTCATTTTCTTATTGATAATAAGAAGCAAACACCAATAATGCTGAGTTCATCAATTCAAGCAAATAATAATAATAATAAATATGGTGAAAGTAAAAAATTAGCAGAAAATCATATAGAAATGTATGGATTAAAAACTAATGCAAACTATTATATTTATAGGTTGCCGAATGTTTTTGGTAAATGGTGCAAACCCAATTATAACTCATTTATTGCAACTTTTTGCCATAATATAGCAAATGATATTGATATAGTAATCAACTCCCCAACAGCTAAAATTTCACTAATTTATATTGACGACCTATGTAATGAATTAATTTCTCTATTAAATGGCAATAATAAAGTAGGTTTCCAAAATATTTCACCTATTTATGAAGCAACCGTCAATGAGGTTGCTGATTTACTTTATGCCTTTAAAAATAGCCGCAATACATTAATTACAGAAAATGTGGGTGTTGGTTTTACTCGAGCACTATATTCTACATGGTTAAGTTATCTTTCACCTCAGCAATTTACTTATTCAGTTCCTCATTATGGGGATCAAAGAGGTGTTTTCTGTGAAATGCTTAAAACACAACATAGTGGCCAATTTTCTTTCTTTACCGCACATCCTGGCATTACTCGCGGGGGACATTATCACCACACTAAAACAGAAAAATTCTTAATTATTAAAGGAAAAGCTCTATTTAAGTTTGAGAATATTATTACAGGTGAAAAATACGAATTAACTGTTTCAGACCACGAGTATAAAATCGTAGAAACAGTACCAGGATGGTCTCATGACATTACAAATATTGCTGATAGTGAATTAATTGTTATGTTATGGGCAAATGAAATTTTTAATAAAGAACTTCCAGATACAATAGCGAGACCTTTGTAATGAAAAAATTAAAAGTTGTATCCGTTGTTGGTACTCGTCCAGAAATTATTCGTTTGTCTAGGGTTTTAATAAAATTAGATCAATTTTGTGAACATATTATTGTTCATACTGGGCAAAATTATGATTACGAATTAAATGAAGTTTTTTTCACAGATTTAGGTGTTAGAAAACCCGATTATTTCTTAAATGCTGCTGGTGCTAATGCTGCAGAAACGATTGGTAATGTCATTATAAAAGTTGATCAAGTTTTAGAAAAAGTCGCGCCAGAAGCCGTACTTATTTTAGGTGATACAAACTCTTGTATTTCAGCCATACCCGCGAAAAGACGTAAAATACCTATTTTTCACATGGAAGCAGGTAATCGTTGTTTTGATCAACGTGTACCAGAAGAAACGAATAGACGTATAGTGGATCATACTGCGGATATCAATTTGACTTATAGTGATATTGCTCGTCAATATCTTCTTTCTGAAGGAATACCTGCAGACCGAGTTATAAAAACGGGCAGCCCTATGTTTGAAGTCCTTTCTCATTATATGGAACAGATTGATAACTCCCAGGTATTATCTCGATTAGGCTTAAAATCTGGTGAGTTTTTTGTTGTAAGTGCTCACAGAGAAGAAAATGTTGATTCTCCTAGACATCTGATGAAACTTGTCAATATATTAAATACTATTGCCGAGAAATATAATCTTCCTGTTATCGTATCTACTCACCCAAGAACAAGAAAAAGAATCGATGACCATGGAATTACTTTCCATAGCAATATTCAGTTATTGAAGCCTTTAGGTTTTCATGACTACAATCATCTACAAAAACATGCAAAAGCAGTTTTGTCTGATAGTGGAACAATTACTGAAGAATCTTCAATTATGAACTTTCCTGCCCTCAATATTAGGGAAGCCCATGAAAGACCAGAAGGCTTTGAAGAAGCATCTGTGATGATGGTAGGTTTAGAGTGTGAACGAGTACTCCAAGCGTTAAATATTCTTTCATCACAACCAAGAGGAAATGAACGCTTATTACGTCAAGTATCTGATTATAGTATGCCTAATGTATCAGATAAGGTTGTAAGGATAATACATTCTTATACTGACTATGTGAAAAGAGTCGTCTGGAAAGAATACTAATGAGATTAGCCCTCATCATTGATGACTATTTGCCCCATAGCACTAGAGTTGGGGCAAAAATGTTTCATGAGTTAGCATTAGAATTACAGTCCCATGGTCATCACATTACTGTAATTACACCAGATAAAAATCAATCTTCTCATTTAGTCGTTGATAATTTAGATGGTGTTACTGTTTGGCGTTTTAAAAATGGACCAATAAAAGATATAAAAAAAATTCCTAGAGCAATTAACGAAACTTTACTTTCTTTTAATGCTTGGAAAGCAATCAAGCATTTAGTTAACAAAGACTCCTTCGATGGAATAATTTACTATTCACCTTCCATCTTTTGGGGAAAATTAGTTAATAAACTAAAGAAAAAATGCCAGTGTCCTTCTTATTTAATATTAAGGGATTTATTTCCCCAGTGGATTGTTGATGCTGGTATTTTAAAACAAGGTTCATTAATCGAACAATACTTTCGTTTTTTTGAACGTTACTCCTATAAACAAGCATCAATAATAGGACTGATGTCTCAAAAAAATCTAGACTATTTTTATAATCATGAGAAAAATAAAGATTTTAAATGTGAAATATTAAGAAATTGGGCAAATACTTCTCCAATACCTTTTGAGAATAGTAAATATATTTCAATACGTAAATCTTTAAACCTACAAAATAAAACTATTTTCTTTTATGGTGGAAACATTGGTCATGCCCAAGATATGGGTAATTTGATGCGACTCGTGAAGAAAATGAGTGTTTATCCTGATGCTCATTTTCTTTTTATTGGGCAAGGAGATGAAGTTGAATTAATTAATACACTAGCTAATAAATGGAATTTAAGTAATTTTAATTATTTACCTTCTGTTGACCAAGAAGAATTTAAATTAATTCTTAAAGAAATGGATATTGGTTTATTCTCATTAGCTTCTCATCATTCTGCACATAATTTCCCAGGAAAATTACTAGGATATATGGCTAATCATATTCCTATATTAGGTAGTGTTAATGAAGGAAACGATTTACAAGAGCTAGTGAATAAAGAAAATGCAGGCTTTATTCATATAAATGGTGAAGATGATGATTTATTTGAGTCTGCTAAAAAACTCTATTTTGATGTAGAACTACGAAAAAAGTGTGGTCATGATGCCTATTCTCTATTGTGTAAAGAATTTTCGGTTACCTCAATAGCAGAAACAATTGTAAGTAGGCTAAGGTTATTAGAATGAAATATATAGATAAAGTATCATTAGATAACTTATATAACGAAGCAGAGAAATCAGAAAGGCTACGTTCCCATTTATTATTACATAAATCCCATGAAGACAAAGTACAACGCCTACTGATTGCTTTAGTGAAAGGTAGCTATGTTGAACCACATTATCACGAGTTGCCTCATCAATGGGAGATGTTTGTTATTTTAGAAGGGCAAATCGAAATTACTCTATATAACAATTCGAATGAAATAAAAGAAAGCTTTTTAGCCGGTGAAAATACCTCGATTTCTATTGTTAACTTAGAACCAAATGAAATACACAGTATCAAGTGTATCTCCCAAAAAGCACTAATGTTAGAGATAAAAGAAGGTCCTTTTGATCCCAATTATGCTAAAAAATTCTTAATTTAATAGATCCACTTACTATTTATAATATACCTATAAAATTAGGTTAATCTTAAAGGTCTATTTATGAAAATCACCATCTCCGGTACCGGCTATGTCGGTCTATCTAACGGGATCCTTCTTTCCCAAAACAACAAAGTTGTTGCGTTAGATATCAATAAAGAAAAAGTTGAATTACTGAATAAAAAAATCTCTCCAATTTCAGATAAAGAAATTGAAGAATTTTTAGCAACCAAAACGCTCGACTTTACGGCAACACTAGATAAAGAGTTCGCTTATAAAGATGCGGATTTTGTTATTATTGCCACGCCGACCGATTATGATCCTAAAACGAACTACTTTAATACCTCATCTGTAGAGTCTGTTATTCGTGATGTTTTAGAATATAATCCAAATACCACAATGATCATCAAATCAACTATTCCTGTTGGTTTTACCAAAGAAATGAGAGAAAAATATAATACAGATAATATTATCTTTTCTCCTGAATTCTTACGTGAAGGTCGTGCGCTTTACGATAACTTATACCCATCTCGTATTGTTATTGGCGAACAATCTGAAAGAGCACAAAAATTTGCGGATCTTTTACAACAAGGCGCATTAAAAAAAGATATCGATGTTCTTTTCACTGATTCAACAGAAGCAGAAGCCATTAAATTATTTGCCAATACATATTTAGCATTACGTGTTGCTTACTTTAATGAACTTGATAGCTATGCCGAATCTTACGGTTTGAACTCAAGACAAATCATTGAAGGTGTCTGTTTAGATCCGCGTATTGGCAATCACTATAATAACCCATCATTCGGTTACGGTGGTTACTGCTTACCAAAAGATACTAAACAACTATTAGCAAACTACGACTCTGTCCCTAATAATATTATTAGCGCAATCGTGGAAGCTAACCGCACACGTAAAGACTTTATTGCAGACTCTATTATTTCAAAATCGCCAAAAATCGTCGGTGTTTATCGTTTAATTATGAAATCAGGCTCTGATAATTTCCGCTCATCATCAATCCAAGGCATTATGAAACGAATTAAGGCCAAAGGAATCGAAGTGGTGATTTATGAACCTGAAATGAAAGAAGATACCTTCTTTAATTCGAGATTAGTTCGTGATTTAAATGAGTTTAAATCAATCTCTGATGTCATTATTACTAATAGAATGTCATCAGCACTAAACGATGTTGAAGAAAAAGTTTATACTCGTGACCTCTTTGGTAACGATTAAATCGATTTTTTATGCTCAATATCGTCTTATTTGAACCCGAAATTCCACCGAATACGGGTAATATTATCCGCCTGTGTGCTAACACAGGCTTTCATCTCCATTTGATCCAACCATTGGGTTTTACTTGGGATGATAAACGTCTCCGTCGTGCAGGGCTTGATTATCGTGAATTTGCAGATATTAAACAGCATCACGATTACTATGCTTTTTTAGAAAGTGAAGGTTTAAATCCTGATAATGCACAATCACCAACAGGTGCGCGTGTATTTGCTTTAACGACAAAAGGGACACCAGCACATAGTAATGTGAGCTATCAAGATGGAGATTATCTCCTGTTTGGACCTGAAACTCGTGGCTTGCCACCTTATGTATTGGATAATATGCCAACACAGCAGAAAATCAGAGTTCCAATGCTTGCAGATAGCCGTAGTATGAACCTGTCAAATACTGTAGCAGTTGTAGTTTTTGAGGCATGGCGTCAACTAGGTTATCCTGGTGCATTATTAAGAGACTGAAATGCAAAAAGCGCTGATCATTAATAATGAGCTAGCGCTTTTTTATTTAATCCAAAGATATTAAAACGTCATTTAATCTATTTTGGCCGTTTTATTTCAGCAACAACCTTCGTAATATACCGACACCCTTCCCCTACATCTTTCAACACCAATGCATGAGCGCCAATCACGGCATTATCACCTACCACTATCTCTCCGCCAATAATCGATGAGTTACAACCAATATAAACGTTATCACCGACTCGAATATCCGCTTTGCCATCTTTCTCTTTTACACCGATTGTTACGCCTTGCATTAAAGTCACGTTTTCACCTAACTGACAGTAATTAGTCAGTACAATCCCGATAGGATGCGGTAATGAAAGACCTTTGCCTATACGTGTTCTTAGTGAGATATCGTTGCAATATTTACGATTATTGTTAGCACCAATGCGAGTACCTAATTTTTTAAGAAAACGATGGTTAGAGAAATAAAAGAATTGGGCGACACGCCACCAAAATAGATAACGTGAGCGTTGGCAGAAAAAAACACGGTGCAAAAGCCTTATCCAACTAAAAGGCTTGTTATCACCAATATATTCAGCGTGTAAACAAGCCTTAAGTTCAGAGAGTGTGACTTCGGTTAATGCCATTAAATACCATCACCACATTCAAAACCGGGTACCACACCATTAAAGTGTTGATCCATATCGAGTGAAGGCTTGTCACTGGTCGGTTTACCCACAATGCGAGCAGGAACTCCCGCAACCGTAGTATGTGCTGGTACTTCATGTAATACCACTGATCCCGCACCAATTTTAGCACCGCGACCAATCTCAATATTACCAAGTATTTTAGCACCGGCACCAATCATCACGCCTTCGCGCACTTTAGGATGACGATCACCGCAAGTTTTACCTGTTCCCCCTAAGGTAACAGACTGTAAAATAGAAACATCATTCTCTACGATAGCCGTTTCACCAATCACAATACCTGTTGCGTGATCGAGCATAATGCCATGACCAATACGAGCAGCAGGATGAATATCAACACCAAAAGTAACTGAAATCTGGTTTTGTAGGTAAATGGCGAGTGCTTTACGATCTTGCCCCCATAACCAATGGGCTATGCGGTAAGCTTGTAAGGCATGAAAGCCTTTTAGATAAAGCAGCGGTGTGGAGTATTTATCAACAGCAGGATCGCGTAAACGAACAGCAGAAATATCATAAGCGGCAGATTCAATCATAGAATTATCGCTACGATATGCTTCTTCAACAATCTCACGCACAGCAATCGCAGGCATTGTCTGAGTTGCCAGCTTGTTCGCCAACATATAACTTAAAGCACTGCCTAAATTTTCATGCTTGAGTAATGTCGCATGGAAGAAACTGGCCAAAATTGGCTCGCAATCTGCCAAACATCTTGCTTCATTTTTAATATGATCCCAGACTCTTTTTAATTCTTCTAGCGACATACTCACTCTCATTCTTTTACATTGAAGCCTAAGTAAAAACTTAAGCTTCTTATGTTTGAAACAGAAATAAATAACTGACTATCTAAAATAGACTTAGAACAGATTACTGTCTATCTCATCTTTCGTTGCGCGACCTAATAAAGATAATGCCGCTTCTTTGGCATCTTTATGCTGATATAAAATCTGGTAGATCTGCTCAGTGATAGGCATTTCAACACCAACTTGTTCTGCTTCCCTCGGGAACAATGTGACTAGTGACAACCAGGACAACTACATGAAATATAGAGTGTGATACAATTACCGACGACTTGCTACTTGTATTGCAATGCAAAAAAACAAATTACAAGAAATACATACGTCTTTAATATTGCAGCATATGGCCAGCGGTCCTCCGTCAAGCTACATACGGCACGATCAAGTTCGGCACCTACTATTCCTTGAAAAAGGCGTTGGCCGCGCGGCGAGCTGATGGCGGCACTAAGGAGCACTTGGCCACGAATACGTTCTGTGCGGCATTCGCCGGCGGCCTGTCCAGCGCTATCGCCAACCCTACCGATGTGCTGAAGGTTCGGATGCAGGTGAGAGCTTATGATGTCAAATCTGTGTAGATATGCGAAATCAGGTGATGCGAACAAAACATCGATATAGAAAAAAGTCAGACTTAGTTGAAAACAGGTGAATAACATTGAAGTTTCACACTCATAAATGCAAGCTGCGATTTCTAGTCACGATAACTTTGCAGCGATCTATGTATGTCCAATTATTCATACACACATCACTGCTGCCCTATTTACGTATCATTGCTGGGCGCGGGTCTGTCTCAAAGCTGTGGATCGCCTAGAGCCCACCCCACGGTGCTGCGTAAGTGCGGATCAGTGGCGTAGCGAGCTTAACTCGCGCCCGGGCACAATACTTTCTTATGCAATTCGTAAACCATATAATATTATATGTAAAATGTACCCGCAAATTAATAAATAAATAAAGTAAAATAAATACAGTCTTATGCTCAAGCTAGGCTTTAAATTTGAGAGAATTTCCTAGAAATGGCAACACGCTGTATTTGTTGTGTCTGAGAAGTATGTATATAAAAAAATAGACGATCCTTTTGTTGTTATTTTCCGGATACTTTTTGCCGTGACTGTACATATAATTATATTAGAGTGTTATTGTTATCGTTTGAAAATAACAAGCGTAATAAGCTGCATTGTGTTTGTAGAAATAAAAATAAATAGTGTTCTGAAAGAAAGAATGTTTGTACTTTGTACACTGCAAATATTTATTATAACATATTATTTTATCAGAGAAATCAAGAGAGGAGATAATTTATGTAATGTATGTAGATGCCATAAAGAAGTACTGACAGACACAGGTCGAGTCAGCTCTGCCAGTAGAAAAAACGTGCCATTTCTATTGTGAATATATGATTACAATTTGAACTATTCGTGTTCATTATTTTCCTTTTTATCTACGAATTAACACATATGTTATACTGGCACTAAATTTAAAATATTTATGTTTTCCAGAAAGCAATTATATAAAAATAAAAATGGTGCGGATTAGCGGAGGTACGGGCTAGTGGTGTACCCACCATAACAAGTAAAAGATGTAATATTGGAACATTTCTTAAATAACCTTGAACGTTGGTTGTTGAATGTTTTAATTTTGATTGAATATAATGAACACTATTTGTACGCTGATATTATTACACATTGTCATGAATTGATAAGTAGGTATTTACCTGTTTCGCATATAGGTAGACGTTCACATTGGAGTTTTGTCCACTGCAAAATGAGAAAATATGCGCAAACGAAAATAAAATTTATTGTACCGTACCACGTACCCATTATGTGGAGATTAACCCGAGACACAGATTTGGCGCTAAGCCGTCAGATTTAAATGATAAGATAGACTTTGATACTTTGGTACATTTACCAAAGATAACAATGTCAAACATTGAAACTATGTTGCTTTTATATTTCCAAGATTAGCGTTTTCGTTAGAAAACAGCTCGATAGAAAAACTATTAATTATAATTTTTCTTACATAATTAGGAATGTTCTGGAATATAAATATTTCTATTCAGAGTTTTTTAATGAGCGGCAGACCGTCATACGTTTAGGATGACGTTGCTATATAAGAAGTGTCGTATACTAACTTGAAGGAGTTTTGAAATATAATATTCATTATAAATGTGCTATGAACTGCGAGACCAAGAACACCTTGTGACAATATAAAAAAAGAGAAAGTTCGATCGTCCTTGTATATTTAGGTCTATTGTATATTTGAATAACTGATGAGAAATAATTTGATGGTAATGAAGCCCAAACTGACCTCGATTTTAAACGGTACTGGCAGCCAAATGTTTGTGTCCCACGCGAAACTGTTTGTAGGGTGTGTAGGGTGGTTATTGATTTACCGACTCGCGTATTGAGGGAGGGCTGTTTTGGTATATTTTTTTTACTATTTTCAACGTTCATTCATATACGTAAGTTACATAAAATTTGAAGCAGCCTGGGATAAAAACTAATAGAAAAAGGTTTGTATATTTATTAGAAAATCCTCCTTAATTAGAAAATCTTCTATATTATCTAATAAGGTATGAAACCCTTAATTAGATTTTGCTCCCGTACTGCTCAATTTTACGACGTAATTTACGATGACATCACTTAATACCATTCTCA
>DWTR01000125.1:0-12790 GCA_018244935.1 Ardaris minthe | reverse complement strand
GCACCGGGCACAAATCCAATAGCAAGTGATATTTAAACTTAAAACGCACATTTTTAAGAGGTGCGCGCTAGGGGTTGGAACCCGGTCTCCCGGAGTGAGAGGTCGAATTTTAAACCACTAGGCTATCACTATTATAAAATAATAATACTGTTTTATTAATTTGGACTAGAAAAAATATTGGATCCCTAAATCGTAATTACATATTATTTTTCTTATATATAAGACACATACCAACAACTGCTTTCAAACAGCATCTAAAAACTTTACAAAGTAATTTTGCACTACATAAATAAGTTGTCAAAACAAAAAATCTCGTCTCTTTTGAAACAGGTAAATTCTATGATTCTAGCAGTTAGATCATATGATCAAATAGCTAATTAACGGTAACGTCATGCCTGTAATCCCTGAAGAGGTAGGTACAGGAGTGTAATTCTCTCCCGTGTTGCACCAGGTTCATTTATGTCCACCAATAGAATACGTGGTGAACTATTGCCATACACAGGGAACAAATCTAGTTTCCAAGCTACTATTAAAACTTTCTACTAGAAAATCTATTTTAGTAAAATCCAATAGTCCTCAACCCAGGATTTGAAAACATGGCTTCTCAATCTGCAGTTGCACTGGTAACCACTTGACCAATGGGGCAGTCATATATATATATATATGTATATTTACAAAGATGTCTGGTATTTTCTAATCATACCTTGCCCATTATTACACAGGATGTAGTTACATTTTAACATACTAATTTAAATAAGAATTGTTGTAGTTATTAATCAAATTTGAAATGTTCTTATTATTTCCTGATATAATAAATACTTGTGTCTATGTTGAGATATAGCTGATTTTAATACAAAATTATTGGCTTTATATAAATCACTTATGCTAAATGGCTTATCCTAGTGTTATCTGATTTAAATTAAATATTTAAAATTTGAAATTGAAACAGCAAATCTTGGTAGAGATAAGGCTATACCTGCCACTAGTCACACAAGTGAAACACATACATATGTATACAAGAATATATTGATTATTCGAAACAATTATCACTTAAAAATTCTACTTTGATTACTAATTTCTGCAAAGAAAATAATATTGTAATAATTATGAAATTTCAGAAAGACTATTTTGTTCAATGTACCGTAATACATATGTCTTTGATAATTTTTTTCTAAATTGTAGAAATGTTATCTTGAATAATTTTTTATGCTGCTGATCAGGAGGTCCTGGGTTCTAATCACTGATCGGGCATTATGGAATTTTTCTAACTTAGATTTTATTGTAGTGTCCGGATATGTGCTGCATGCATGGCAATAGACTTAACATTCATTCCATAATGGGACAGAAATGTAAATGTGGGAGTGTACACTCCTCTGCCTACCTCTTCGGGGATTACAGGCGTGACGTTGCGTTTTTTTATTCGTAATGTCTACAATAAAATCGTGTGTAATTAATTTGTCACAATAAATGTAGCGGGAGTGGAGTTTTAGAAAGTTTTTGCATTGATCTTAGACAAAACCTGCAAACATATTTAAAGTAGAAAACTACATTGTCTTTATAGATGTTTATCGTTTTCATTTTTATACATTCAAAATATACTTATTCAAGTTACGAACATGGTATAAGCGCGTAAAGTAAATAGTCTGTGAGTAGTCTGATGCGGTGTTCCTATAGCTATTCCTCCGCCGAACCGAATAACTTGAATGACTGTATAGTGCCTTTGATTTTATCACTGATTCAAATTAAATTTACGCATTGCGTGAAAAGAGTTACATTCAGAACGTATTGTTATTACAAATTCAAATAACGTAACTTGTTACTTGAACAATACTTTTGCCCGGTGCATGGCAATAGGCTCGCCACCTATTACATAGTGGGACGTAAACGTAACTGGTGAAACGTGGGAGTGTAGTTCACTTCTCTGCCTACTTCTTCGGGGATTACAGGCGTGATGTTACGTTTGTATCACGACCAAATTTCGACCAAATTTAGCATAAATACTCACCTTCATTTGTCCCATTGATGCCGACCTTTTTCCCTTATTAAGTATTATAGGTTTAAGCTTAAACATGAAAACGGACGTTAAATGTGCGCTAGGTGGAAATGTGTGAAAGTTCTTTGGATAAATTGATATCATATCTTCCTGCTATTTTTATTCCTATACATTTTTTCTAATTTAGATTTTCTAGTAGTGGCTCGGAGTCTGGAAATGTGCCCGGTGTATGCCCGGTGCAATAGGCTCGCCACTTATTCCGTGGTGGGACGTGAACGTAACTGGTGAAACGTGGGAGTGTACCACACTCTTCTGCCTACCTCTTCGGGGATCGCAGGCTTGACGTAACGCTTTTTATTCCTATTTCCTTTCACGCTTTGTTATCAGTGTACGAGTATGTCGCTGTGTTAATTATATGAAAAAGTCAAAAGAATTGTCGCGACGTCTGCTCCATATGACAACCCTAAAAAACCCTTTGTTACTTAAACTTAACTTGTGTGTGTTACTTAAACTTAAAATCTGGGATACTTGGCGGCAATATTAATAGTAATACTTTCGTAATATTATCAATAGTCTGCACATAATGTAGTCGAGATATGTAGGTCCGACAGCAACTGATGTTGTTGTACAGTGAAAAAACTGTAAGAATTTCAGAAATTTCGCAACGAAAAAATTGTTTGATTTCATGAAAAAAATATTACGAGTACTAATGAATGTTTTCGTTGGCTTCCTCTGTCCGAGTTGAAATCGAGTCATCGGGTTTCACTGGAAAAGTCGAACAAAGAATGTTTCGGTAGAACTTTCGGCGGCAAAATAAGCGCAAGACGTAATTGTTCCTCGAGACGGAGTGAAATGTCGGTCGGTAGTTCAGCCAAGCCATAATTCAATTCGTATTGAGATTGGTACTTAAACCGTTGTAATTTTTACTAACTAAATCCGGACAGTTATAGTTGAGTATAGTTATTGCGTCGATTGTTTGACTTGTGAAAGAAACGAATGGAGTTATGGATATGATATTTTTTTTACTCAAAATATGTATGCAATTTTTTATTTTATTATAAATTGGAAACAGTGCGTAACCATCTCATTTTCACTTAAGTGATATGATTACATGCATTTATACAATTGAAAATTAATTATTTGAAGTATTCAATAGTCTCCAAGAAAATAGTCCAGATCTGTTTATTTATACGTAAATTACGCCTGTAATATCCGTAGAGGTAGTAGAGGAGTGTAGTTCACTACTTAGCTTCCCACGGCTAGAAATTGAAACCAAAAATTCTATGTTTGACACATTCAGTAGTACTTAACCCGGGATTTAAACCTAGGACCTCTTGATCGACATTCGCACTTGCAACCACTCGACCAACGGGGCAGTTAATTTATTTATTCACCAATGATATAAAAACATAATTTGTATCTATCTATCTTAATACAGTTTGTAGTGTAATAATGTATTTGTGCTTAGGCGATATCCTAACAGATGGCGTTAGCTGTACACAGCCAGCTCACGTTCCGCGAAGGGAAAAGTTGAAATTAGAAACAGCAGTGTTTTCGATAAAGTCACGTTATTAGCATAAATTAATTCGTGAACAGCCACCCATTACACGTGACCTCGCGACATTCGGTGTACCTGCGCGTTGTACAAACAATTTCGTGGCCAGCGCTGCGTTTCGGCTGTGTCCGTGAGAGTCGCAGCGGGCGCGCACACACACCCAGCGCGACCGTGTGTACGTTACGCACACATCGACCGCGATCCTTGACAACTCAACTACACCCGAGGCAATAAATAACGCAGTTCGGTTGCGTGCGCCGCCTAGATATACCTACCTACCGGATCGGTCTATGCAGCACCTAATCTATAACGGCCCAAACCGCAGTACAGTGGATACGTTCACGCACGTAGGTACGTGAGATTGGAATGATTTAGACTTATTGAAGACATACCGGTTTGATAACAACCATTTCCTCAATAATTCAATGTCGAGGTTTACTATACGTAACTACCGAACTAGCTCTATGAATATTAACAATTTAATATAAATAAATAATCTTTGGATTGACCTTGTGGACGCGTAATCTTATTAGCAGTTCACACAAATATCATTTATCCATTATACGACTACGATGACCTTAACTTGCATAGCTGAATATTTCCGCGGTGCCAACTCTACTATGTCATCACGTCACGCACAGTTTTATACAAAAGTTTCGAATGTGTGTACACGCACACATGCACGGCATTGTTAATGTTGTGGTCTCGGGTTGCGTATGTGAGTGCCGGGTAAGTGATATGTTTTGCGAGTAGATGGCGCTGTGCGTCCTCGATCTTTAGTTCGGCGTGCGTTTCTAAGGCGATGCGCTTCGGTATGAATAGAGCGAGTTTTGATAATAGCGTCAATGCGCGCGGGGCGCTCATGGGAGGGACGGCCCAATTTAAAACGCGGTTTGCCCATTACACAATGGATTTATTGCCGCATACGGCTGACACATATTGCGTGCATGTCATATATAGTACGCAACTGGAATGTTCGAACAATTAGTCTGATCTAGGTACGATGGAATTTTGAACCGTTCGTTTTGCTATAACGTCGTCAATCGGAAGTGAAGTACCAAAAGCAGTGTATGGCTACTCCCGGATAATTTACGAGCGATCAAATTGCAAATTGAGAATTAATAGCGCCGAGTACATTTTACGAGGTCACGTTTGTTTGAAATATCTGATGTGCATATAATGTGTAGCTGAATATAAGTTAATATGCGCTTCGGCCGAACTGCATTGTGGTATCTACTGAATCCTGATGTTTGATTTTTCTTTGGCTCGGATCCAAATTGACCGGTCATTTTGTGTAATTTGGCAAGTTTTCCGCTCTGCCGACACCTGCCGTCGTCGGGCCAGTCTACGAAGTTCAAGTCGAGACTTTCTACGTAACATTTCATTTACGCGATTGAAGAGAAATAGGTCCGATCAAAGACATGCCCTTTGATATTAGGCAAATCACGAGAAAGGGCGAAAGTGTGTTTTATTCAATCTCTTCGTGTAATCGTTCAATATGTAAATCTGGTTCGGAAATATTTTATTCATGTTATGAAAAAAGTAATCAAGTTACAAAACATTGTACGGAACCGCGAAGTGTGCAAGTTTCCTCCCTGTATTTACTTTCCCATTACAGCATATACTCCAAAATATAGCACTTAATCCAAGATCAGTGTTATTGCCACGAAAATCAAGAGGTTAGAGGTGGTCTGCTACTGCTGATGACGAAGTTTAAACACGTTGCACTTGAGTGTTCCTGCCGATGCACTTTCAAATCAAAACACACCAACCCCAAGCAAGCGCTAAATGTAATTCTTCAAATAAATTGATCGACGAGTGTTACTTTAATCTAATATTAATTCAGATCGAAACATATTGTTTAAAAGTAAACAGGAGCAACTTGTTTACTACGAAATTAATGGTAGGCGATAAATGGAAGACATTATTTCCTCAGTGCATATCGCATTTGCTCGTGCCATCCGCCAAACCAATGGATTTGAAACCGTGAAGGTTGCGCTACTCGGGCTCCTGCAACATGTGCTGTGGGCAATAAACGTGCGCGGCGAGCGTTAAACAGATGAGTGATTATTTAATACATTTTTTAGAGAAACTCAACAGGATTTGAATGGCGTAGGTACGTACGACGAAAGAGGTTACCGAGGGTTGATTATAAAGGGAGTAGTACTGGGTACATCGATTGGATGCTTCGCTTTTTGTTTGCTTCGTCGAACACGTGCTGTCATGGAATGGATGTAAACATTGCGGGGGCTTGCACGTCATCTCGCTCACAGTTTATGTCCGTCTAAATTGAGAGCGAGATGCAATGCGAATGGTCGCTGTTTTTATATCCTCTCTGTATGCGATCACCTTACACGTGTATTACTTATAATCATTTTATTGGCTTGCAACGCGTCATGAAAGTTGTTATTTACTGTTTATGTATGCTACACTTCTTTTTTAAATTCTTGCTAAGTATTGTAATGTAATTTGTATTAGTGCAACTTCAGCTAAAAGATATCAAGGTATAACGAAAAAGCAATTTTTGCTTAGAAATTTAAATAATTTATTCATTCATCGGTTGTGGTTGGCCGTTGTGCGTTGAGGCCGCATGCGGAAATCTTCGCCCAAGGCCAAAGAACCAGTTTTGGGCCGGTATCATCATAATGCCATGCCGGACGATGAGTGAGCGACCACAGGACTCCAAAACATGGAATTTTATGGGGAGTATAAATTTCATTTTTTTTTTCTACGTGGAATTATATTAAACTATTTCCTTTTCTGAGAAAAATGCCTCGTGATGTTTTTAGAAGTAGCAATCATTGAAAGGAATGTTTTGTTCCCTTGTTTGAAAACGGGATATAAAAGCCAGTAAAGGGTCGTATAATGTTCTAAATGGGCTCAAGGTGGGTCGTACAGTTGAGATCATTGCGCCGGAGTTCAAAAGCTTATTATAAAAAATAAAAATAAAATAACCTGATTGAAATTTTCAACACGTACACAAATATGTACGTCACTTAAGACAAATTACGGGTAGCCACAAATGCTGTCAAAAATTTTACAAGACATTTGTTACAATTGAGTAAGCATACTGAAATTGTACCTATTATTTAAAAAAGGATGTAGTCGTACATAGGTTGTTTTTGTACCGCCCAGTATGAATAAAACCTAATTCAAGATGAAAACGGCACACATTTTTAAATCGAACTAAGAAATTTTAACTTTATTAACCCGAGCACGTTATTAAACATTACATTTATTAAAATAACGAGCTGTTACACTCAAGAAGTAGCGAGATATTCTATAAAAAATAAAAGCTGAAGTTTAACACAGTTTTATTACTATACAACAGAGTTTAAAGCATCGAGCCTTGATATGTTATATTGCATTGATAAAGAAATGTATAAGCGCTTTGGTGCTAGGTATAGTGATAAAGTACTCCCAGTTGAAATTCCGACGAAAAATTTTAGTAATAAAATTAAAAAATTTAAAATCGCTCTGCTAAATATATCATACCCAACATTAATTTTGTATGTAAATGAACTCGCCGAATCGAATTGCGCAACGCACTTTGTGGATGTTATAATAAATTCAGGGGTCATTTACTTCGGGACATCTGGCGTGCACATTTCTTGACGCTTTGTCCATTTAGAGTACCACTTCGACAACCCACGTATTATTTTTATGAAGTACCCTCGAAATTAATTAACAAATTTATCAGTAATGACGCGACTAGTTCAATAGACATATCTTTTAAAAACGTATGAATCGTAAATTTATTATATATAAGTCAAGCCCTGGCTAAATTCTTGAGAATATCTTATAACGTTTAATACCCTACAGCGTTTTTATTACATATTAATTATGGAGTGGAACTTACAACTCTTAAACTCGTGTTTTATATATCTTGTTGCAGTTGTACGGTATGCTTAGATTTGAATTATTAAACGATTTTTTGTTGATACTTTGATGTGGGCTTAACGAAAAGAAAAAGTGTGTACAGGGAGAAGTTTGCGAATATTTTTGCACATATGCAGTTCCGTAGCGGCGCTACGTGTTCGTAGATATCGTAGCTGCATTCGCTACGGTGCATCGTTGCAAGCGTAGCGCGTAGCGGGAATGCGTTTAGTTGCGTAGCTCGGCTGTAAGCTACATTTGAGATGAAAGTTGATTGTGATATAATCATTTATTATGCTTTTTAATGTATTACAAGTACTGTGTTGCACTTTCTTGTATTGTACACATACACCCGTGGGGTATAACGACATTAAAATACAATGACATCGTGCAAGCTAAATTTTTTTGTACCACAGTTTTTTTTACATTTACTTTATTTCGATGCGTTGTTAGTGAACAAGAACAGCTTTGGAAAATTATACCACAATTTTATTATTAACAAATTGCAATTATAATATAATAGACGAGTAGCGGACGCAGTGTTTATTTTATTCATCAACAAAAAACAAAACATTTTGAATTTATGAATACACGTATACGTAACTTCTTGCAAAGGTTCTTTTTTTGTGAAAATAAATGCCTATGAATATATTTATCTAGTGAATTAATTAAACAGGTTCGGTGAGGCAACGGGCCGGGCGGCGGCAGCTGCTTTGAGACATTGTACTTTATACAAATAGTTCTTAGCGATAAAGTGCGTTGTACATAATTGACCTAAGATAAGGAATCATCGAATTTAAGTCAATTATGATATACTAAACGACTGTTGAAATAGAATATTACCAAACAACCGTTTGTGTGTTTTTGAAAGTTGCTAGATGAATTATTGATATGAATGCATACATCTTCAGTCTTGTAATTAAATTATGGTGTTCACTTCGTCTGCGTGGATTTAAAATGAAATCGTGATTTGGTTATCTGTGTGAAAATTTGGTTATCCTTGTTTAAAAACTCCCTGTCTTATAAATTAAATAAATAAACTTGTATTTAAGATGTTGGTACATACTCGTATATCTATAAGTATAATATCTTAATAATATCTTGGGACATTTCCACTCACGGTCATTTGATCCCAAAGTAAGCGTCAAGAGAGCTTGCGGTATGGTAACCAGACGACTGCGAAACTACATATATACATTTAAATATATACTTAAATAAGTATTTTTTTTTGTTTACACCCAGGCACAGAACAAATACTTGTGCTTATCACACAAATATTTATTATGGGTGGGAATCGAACCCACGACCCCCGGCGCAACAGTCAGGTTCACTAACCGCTGCACCAACGGGCCAGCCGAAAAATATTTGCTTCTACCTTTACATGTTAACGATAAATCTGTCTTATTGGACTTAATTAGATAAATAAATCCCGTAAACGATCCAACTGGGCGACACAAACTGAGGCGCTGTGAGTAATGGTAGGCAGAATGTCTATGTTAATCACGTGGCTCCGCGGCGCCGTCCTTACTCTATGTCCCAAGGAGGGCCTATCGGAAGAATATTCAGCGAACAAGTTGAATTGTACAAACGGGCTATTTAATAACAAACCAGTTCCTAAGCGCCGTATCCACGACATAAATTGACGCTAAAGCCTGCCCTCGGTTCACTTTGACATTAATACATGTTATTACCGCCGAGTTGCTTTGACCACTCCACCATACAAACGCAGTCCATTTTGAGACTATGAAACCAACGATCGCTAACAACTAACATTCCAGTTGACGTGTATGCAGGCATACGGTCGTATTGGGTGTAATTTATGTATCTATACACACATTGTTAGAATATAATATTGAGTCATGATATCCCGGTATAATGACTTCGTTAAAAGGGAAAACAATTTTGTGTCTAGAAGCTTCACGGGTTATTTATTGTCTCGAGGTCTAACGTGTCATTTAAAATTATGCCACGCTAATTGAAACCAATTTCGAACCGTATTTAACTATTAAACGGGAAACACTGCTTTGTTATTGGATGTTAATCTTGCACCTATGGCGTAATATACCTATCGTTAAATATTTTATACTAACACGTGTGTATTATAATATTAACGTAACTATTGAGTATGCAGTTAAGACAACCGACAGGCTAATACATAGTTGTGAAAAAACATTAAAATCTAATTTCCGTTGGAATGGCTGCCGATTAAAATAATGATATTTAATGTGTTATCCACTGATTGTAATTGCTCGATATTTTTATGACGGACGTCCATTACCGTGCACAATTACATAGCAACTGCGATCAGATCATTAGTACCAAATCACAACCGCGAGATTTGTTATTTCTCATTATTCAATTATTTTCAACCAGCACGTGAATATTTTTATTTTATAAAATTGTATTTTTAGCATTATCTACACTTGATAGCGAGCATACATTTTTTTTATCTGTATAAGAAGATTTTAATGAGACTTTTTGTAGTTTATATCTTAATTTTGTTAGATTAAAACGGTTATTAAATTTACTTCCATTTTTAAAAGTCTTTTCATTTTATATTGTAGGATCTATTTTTTTATAATAAATGTGAAACATTTTATTTATCTATAGCTAAGCTCTACCAACGGACTGCGTGATTCAATAATCTTTTGTGCAAAATTTTCGATATTGTAACACAGTGGCATGGTTTGCATGCAAGAGCCGTTTAACGTAAAGGTTGAAGTATTTCGTGCAAAAGGTAATGCACGACGTACCTTGAATATTATCAATATTGTTTATATCTTGCGGTTGGTCACTTAGAATTTGGCTCACATCTGTACACTAGTGCATTTCACAAAAGCTAATTAATGCTTCGTCGTCATTACACAAATTTCGTTTTATTAGCAATCACAAAACATTAATGTTGATTACTTTAATTGCCACTTCATACGTCGTAATTTGTTCAGCTACGTACCATATAAGAATTTATTATGAAAATATATATTTACCTGATAATACGCTTTTAATATTTATTTCACACTGCTGTATTATACAGAGTATCTTCTAATTAAACTACTTGTTTCTAAATGCAGGCATTAAGCGGTCTAACAAAAAAAGTTGCAATAACGATAATGAATGTGTAAAAAATAATAAAGCTCTGGGCAGCATACGTTGAATTATTTCGTTTTAGTAAGTTAGTAAAAAACTAATATAATTGTATTCGAATTCCTTCAAGGATTAAAATAGTGCACACTAAAATACATCATTATCAACTGATCAAAGAAAGGATATCGAAAATAGAATTTACGAACATTCCCGCCCATGAACATACCGCCAAAAGCGTGTAAAATACAAGTTCGAACGAGCACATTCCACGTTCGATTATGAAAACCGCGCCGGATCGACCTTGGAATTATTCCGATACTGGTTCGATACACCAATAACGTCTAAAAGCATAGTTGGCGGCGACATTGTTGCATAGTTTTTGCGTCAATAACATTTGCAAGTTGGCACGCCCGTGTTTGTCTACTACACCATCGTTTGGATGGATGCATTGTTTTACAAACCTTATTGTCTTTGCGTAAAATCTACAATTGTTTCCTGTTAAATCATTTCGAGCGTACAACATTGTACTGCGTTCCGACTACGTCACTATAAGATATAACTTTGATCGACCTATGCATTTTATTTGTTTACATTTAGGAGCCAACGCTTTTTTGTTGTCTGTTAATCTGTCATGTGAAACAAAACATTAATACAGTCAATCCTAATATGATTTTACCATACAAACTGTGCTTCATACATATTGCATTAGGCCACCATCAGACACGAGCACTTGAAAAAATCTCAACATAGACCTCGTAATCGAATAATGAAGTGTGTCTTAACGTGTCATTTAACAATTTTGCCGCCCACCATTTTTGATTTATGTTTTCTTGAAGGCAAAGTAATTAACAGCGCCAAGTGGTAGGCCCAGAGTGCTTACATATTTTGTTTTTACTTCCTAGCGCCTCGGGCAATATAAGGTGCCCATAAATAATAATTAGTGGCCTGGAATCGAACCCGTCGATGCTTCGAAACTATCGATCCTTTTCGCCCGCAGCTCAAATTTATTTATAACATCCAACGATCAGATGATCTATATCATTAATGATTGCTATTACATGATGAATTAATCGGTATTTTTTACTGAGAACGCGGTAAATATCTCTACTTATGGTTAAGTACTGTATTAGGTGAGCAATTCTTACGTGACATTTGGGGTTATACTTAAAATAATGACTGAAAATTGACATGTTTATTAGGCACCAGTTTTACGGAAGAATTTGAGGTAAATTGTATAAGTAAATTTCTTTTAATCATACCACTTAGATACACGTTTACGTTTATTAGTGAAAAAAATAGTTTTAATTTTCATGCTCGAATCAAATTTTAGACAGCGCTTTAGGGAACTAATGACAGTGTATTTTTTATAATGATATGTGTAACTCTATTCCCTTTTAGCAGATTAGCATTTTATCGTATGTACAATATAGTGATTAAAATTTTTCAAAATCAGAACTAACGCACATAAATTTGTTTCCAAAAATAAATGAGCGCTATCAAAAAATAAATAAGCACCCACTCGAGGCACAAGAGATAAGGCACAAACATCCAAGTCACGATGAAACTTAAGGCCAAATAAAACGTAGCCCACGGCCACAACAAATTAATAATCCCGCGTTACTATATCGTAATAGCCGATGTTTTTCGTTCTACACCCGAATTATTGCCAAATAAAAACACTTCACGTGGGCGCACGATCGCATACTTCTGTAACGTTCGCCGCGAAATTACTGGCGGATTGGGAAAAAAAACGCACTCTTTTCAAAGTGTCCACACGCACGGGATTGCCAGTTGTTAAAATCTTTTGTGCATGTCACAATAGACAAAAGTAGATGTGATTGAAAATTTAAACAGACCACGTCGATATTTCTTATTTGTTACAGTAAAAACTATATTATATTACAAACCAAAGCTATTTTACTATTGACTTCATAGTAGTATTGAATTGCCTTTTGTTAAAAAAATCAATTATTCCTTTATCTTTACAGTATGACGACATACCAATGTAAACGTTGGTGTACAGATAATTATAGTGTTTCGATAAATACTGTTAGATTTTCAAAGAGTATTTTAAACGACAAAAAGTTCAGTGAACTTATGGCTAGAATTAATTTTAGAAATAATTCATTTTTTTTTGTGAACACGATCGCAACGTAAACTTTTCGAGGTAACACAAAATATACAGCGATTACAGGCGTACATTACGGGGATTACGGGCGTGATGTTACGTAGTAGATTATTGCGTCAAAATTATCACTCAAGAAATCTTTCTGGGAGACACC
>DWTR01000124.1:0-12797 GCA_018244935.1 Ardaris minthe | reverse complement strand
CTATCAGTTATAATTCCTTTTATATTTTCTTTATAAAGTTTATTTTTAAAAATACATTCAATGGCTTTATTAACCTCTTCTGAATTATAGTGGTTTAATTTAAAACAAATTGTATATAAACTTTTTTCTTCTGTAAAAGTCAAACATGCTGATTGATGTTCTTTCCCAACAATACAATCCATTTGAAATCATCCAAAAATTCCTTTTTCATGTTCTGCTTCTTCAATAAATCTAATATTAGTCAATTGACAACGATTATCTTTTCTCTTTTTTTTTTTAAATTTTTTACCTTTAAATGGTAATTTTTTCTTAATTTCATTATCTTCTTCATCAAAAACCCTATGATCAATATACTTATAAAGTGTCACATGCGAAAATGGAAACTTTTCATTATACTTTTTTTAATATTCAAAGATAATTAACATAGGTGAATAGCGTCTTTTACTTAAAATTTTCCTTACAAAATTAAGTACTTTTTTTGAAATTGTAGTGTATTTTATAGATTTTTTTCTTTTATTTTTATAATCATCATTCGCTTTTTTCGGATCGTATTCTTCTTTAAGTATTTTAGACTCTAATATAATTGTATTACGACTTTTATTCATTACTTTTGCTATTTTTGATAAATTAGGTGTACCATCTTTCTTTTTAAATTTTTCGGATTCTAAATATTCTTTTAAATCATGTCTTTCTGTTAACTTAAAATGTTTAAATTTTTTCTTTTCTTTTTTCACAAGACAACCTAACCCTTTCTTAAAAATAGTTATACAATAAAAATGAAAATTTTGTTGACAATCCATTAAATGATGGTAGGATGATGATGTAATTTAATACAAGTAGGATTTACTAGCCCTTAATCACTTGTTTAAAAATTACTAAAATTAGAGACTTGTAAAAGTCTTTTTTTAATTTATTTTACTTTTTTATATTTTTTTGTAGAATGGTGATGACAAAAAGAGGTAAAAAAGATGGCAAAAGTGGGAATTAATTGATGAAAAGATGCAAAAAAGCGTAATATTGATATAAAAATAAGTAAATTTGATGACTATTGTGAGAAAAATAATTATAAACTTGCTACAAAAGAAACTTTATTTATATTTTGTGAATTAGAAGAAGATGAATATAATGCCTTAAAAGACACTAATTTATTAGCATTTAATGAACTTAAAATGAAAATAAGAATATTAGAAAATAATATAAAATTACATCTCTTAAACGAAACTAAGGGGGGTGTATCCGTATATGCCCAGTATTATGGCTGTGAAAATGAAACTGAAATAAATTATGCTCCCCCAGTAATTAACATAACAGATAGGAGAAAAATATAATGGCAATGTTATATGAATATAGTTATCTTAATGAGATAGTAGTTAGTTTATTAAATAATACAGAATATATTGCAGATGAGATTAATTTAGCAGGTAGTCGTAAAGCTGGTAAAACTTATTCTATTGATGAATTAATAGCATTATTAAGTTGTGTTGTATTAGCAAATAAAGATAAAAAAATAGCAATATATGGTTTTAGATTAAATAGTGCTGATAATGCTGAAATGCAACAAGATATTCAAGATGCATTAGATAAAGTTGGTTTAATCCTTAATCCTACTAAAAAATGAAAAGATTGTCATTATCAATATAATGCTAGGTTTAATAAACCAACTTGAACATTCCCTAATGGTAGTTTTATTAAATTACAAGGTGCAATAAAAAGTAATTCATCGCAAGTATTAGGTAAAGGAACAGTAAGAGCAAATGGTGCTGATTTATGTATTATTTGGCTTGAAGAAGCAAATGAATTTAGTAAATCAGAAAAAGAAGCAATTATGCAAGCGGTTCGTGATTATAAAAAATTAATATTAATTACAAGTACTAACCCAGATAGTATTTATCAAGATCATATAGATTATTTAAATAAATTATTACCTTTTAATCGTAAATAATTAGAAAGTAAAGGTGAGCAAATATCTAAATTAATAGTTCCAGTTATTGATCCAAAAACAGGTCAAAAAGCATATGATAAAAAAGTAATTAATCATTATACTAATTATTTAATTAATAAAGATAATTTAAATTATGATGAATTAATGAAATTATATGAATTAAAAGCAGAATGACCTAAAAAATATGAGGTATGAGGAATTGGAATGCCAGGTGCATTAGATGGTAGTATTTTTGCTAATTATTTATTTAGTAAATTATAAGATTTTGAACCAGTTAATTTTAAAGCAGGTTTAGATTTGGGTTATGCAGATAGTCCATTAGGACATGCTACTCATGCTATTTTAATGGGTTTAGATAAAAATTATAAAAAAATGACACCATTAATGGAATATAAACATAGTAATGCTGAAATGATACATAAAGATACAACTAAGATTTTATTTGAAATAGTACACTTTTTTATAACTGTTTCTATAAAATTAGATTATTTACAAGATGGTTTAGATGTAAATGTTGACTATAGAAATGGTGGATTAGTTTCTATTGATACATTAAATAATATTCGTAGACAATATTACCCTGACCATAATTGGTTAAGATTTAAACCAGTGGTAAAAGATGTTTGATATCGAACTGATAGAATTGATGCTATAATCATCCTGCTAAATAAGAATTATTTACAAATTAGTCAAAAATTAACGCCAGAGTTATTTAAGGATATGTTAAAAATGGAATGAAGAAAACCACCTGCAAATAAATCTATTTATAAATTAGAAGATAATAAATTATTTGATGATGGTTTTGATGCTATGACTTATGCTGTTATGGATATAATGGAATATTTTATTAAAACATTAGATAATCCATTTTTAATAAGTAAACAATTCGGAAAGCGAGGTTAAAATTATGGCATTTTGAAATAAAAATAACTATGTAATTGATTTAGATAAAAAAATTATAAAGAATATATATTATTTAAGTGAGATAGATTTATGAGTGGATTTACTCATTTATGATGAGCATTACTTTATAATACATTTTTTGCATTAGGTTGAACCTGAGCAGTTAAAAGTTGTCAATTTGATGGTTTTAGTTGAGATAGTGTTATGTCATCAAGTAATATTATTGGTTTAGGATTTGGACATATTGCTTTATTAGGTATTCAAGGTATTTTAATGTGAATTGGTTGTAAACCTAAAATTGATAAAAATATTAAATCACAAGGTAATCATTTAATTCGTAAAAGAAAATTAAGTATTATATTTATTATTTTAGGGTTAATGCCTTTAATTATTTGATCTATTGGTAGATTAATTATTATCTTTATGTGTAAAGCATATTTAAAAGCAAATGGTAGTTATGAAAAAACTGAAAATAAATTTATTAAAGATTTAGAAATTAAAAAAGTTGATAAAGATAAAGCAATAGAAAATGTTTCGCAATTTGCAGAGAAAATATTGAAAGGAAAAGATTAATTATGGCAAAAAAACAAATTAAAAGAAATGTTGAAAAAATGCGAATGGATAAAAATATATGTTGAATGATAATAGATGGTAAAGAATGTTTTAAAAAAGTAAGTAAAAATTGAAATGGTATTGGTGTTCCTGCGTGTGAAGAACATACTAAAATATTCCAAGAATTAATGAAAGAAACCTATGATTATGGTGTTAATAATAAACAAAAATATTTAGATCAATATGAAAAAGTTTTTAAAAAAGGTATTGAAGAAACTAGAAAAGAAATTAAGAAAAAATATCCACAAGTTTACAAAAATTAAAATGATGGTAAGATGGTGACGATAGTTTTTGAAATTTTCTATAAAAAAATAATGGAGGGATTAAAGTTATGTCAAACTTTAAATATGAATATAAAGAAAATATGACACAAGATGAAATTAATGCTTTATTAGAACAAAAAGAAAAGCAAATATTATCTAGTGTCTTACCAAGTGCAGAAACTCGTATTAAATCTGAAACTGAAAAACAATATGAAGAACAAATTAATAATTATCAGTCAAGAATAAAAGAATATGAGTTATCACAAGTACCACAAGAAAATCGTAAATTAGTAGAAGAACTATTAAATAGTGGTAAAGATATGGAATATATTAAAACTAATTTTAAAGATTTAGTTGAGAAAAAACCAACATTATATATGAAAAACCTAATGAATAGTGGTATTCAAATTAAAGATGAAAATATGTTTATTGAATAATTATCACAAAAAATAAAAGAAAATTTACAAGATAATCATAATATTCCTATTAATGAAAGAATTAAAAACTTAGTTCAAAAAGAATATCAGAAAGGAAAATAAAATATGGCATCAATTATAGGATTACATGAGGGATTTGTTATTGATAATGGTGTAGCAAATTTAACAAAAGAAGGACATTTATTATTATCAGCACAAGAAATGCGAGTAAAAGATATTTTATCAAATCCTGATTATTATACTTTTCATCGTTTAACTGCAACAGCACAATCAAGTCCTAATGTGGAAAGTGCAGATTATGCAGTTGCAATTTATACAATTCCAGAACGATTATTTTATGGTGATTCAGAATGAAATCACGAAAAAGGAAATCCAAAACAAAATCAAAATGCTAAGCGTGTTCGTTTAGTAATTTATCATACTATTGGTTTAAAAACACAATGAAGAAGATTTGATTTATCTCGTTTAAAAAATACTGACCCATCATTACGAGGTGAATTAGTAGCAAAATGAACTGGTTCAATTACAGAGAATATGATGTTTAATTTAGAATTATATTTTTTAAAAGGTGTAATTGATAATTATATTGCTAGATCTAAATTTAATAAAGATTATGCTTTTGTTTATGATACAACTAAAATAAAAACTCAACAAGATGCCTTAGATTTAATGTATAAATTAGGACATCGTATGACTGATGAAACAAGAAAAATTAATGCATCTCAAATTGGTACAAATACTAGTGATTGAGAAATGATTTGAGAACAACATTCATATTTAGATTTAACACGAGCATATACTCAATTAATTGGTGAAAATATTTCAGCAAATACAATGGTAACAGGTACTTTATTCCAAGATAAAGTTTTAGGTTATATGGTTTCTAAATCATTATGACTTGGTCAAAATATTAAACCTTTACATGGTAAAACATCAGATGGACAATTAGAGGTTAATTTACAAGGAATGAATAGAACTCGTGGTTTTGATTTATCTATTAATAATAAAATAGAAGCATTAGTTATTCATAGAGATAATGCCGCAATGATTACTATTTTTACTGAAAATATTAGTTATGTAGATAATGATACACAAGAACCTGCATTTACAAGTCGTGTATTATTTTCATTGCCTGCTTTAACAAGACCCGAATTAGGTTTCTTAATTGTTAAAGAAGTGTTTACAGAACAAGAACAAATGGATGCTATTGCTAGCTTATGAGATAATACAAATCCAACTGGTGATTCATGACAAAAATATAATGAATTTACTGGTGAATGAGAAAATGAATTAACTTATCAATTATTAGATTATGATCCAAATTATAAAGATTTTTATAATCCCGCATTTAAAACTGCAATGCAAAATACTATTAACAATATTAATAATTTAATAGAAGATCAAACAGCATTAAATATAGATGTAAAGAAAAAATATTACGAATTCTTCGGAATTACTCCATCTACTCCTGACAAAGCAGAAATTAAAAAATTATTCGATAAAGTATTAGATAATAATTTAACTACGCCACAGAAACAAAGAGTTTTAGCATTTATGCGTTCTATTATGGTATTAAGTGATGGTAAAAATGATTATCCAATTCAATCAAATTCAGCAGTTATTTATTTACCAGTTAATGAAATTGTAAATAGAGATATTTATTTACATATTAATGCAGGTATTATTGATAATCAAAATATTAATGATAAAAAAATATTAATTAAAGGTAACTCTAAAATTGATATTAGTAAAATTAATAAATTAGATAAACCAACTATTAACGTTACAGACCCAACAAAAACAACACCAGAACAGTTAAAACCACAATTTAAAGCTGTTGTTTTAAAAGCGGTTAAAGCCGTAGATAGTTCTTTAACAGAAAGTGATTATGATTACTTTATTGAAAGTAAAGGTGAAGATTGACCAATTAATATTACAAACGATAAAACTGTTGAAGTTCAAATTCAAGGTAAAAATAACGCTACTGGTCAAACAAACTCTATTGATGTAGTAATTAAAAATTCATAGTATATAAAAAATAGGAATTAACCTATTTTTTTATTTTTCATAATATTTATTGGGTTTTTAATTACATTAATACCTTTTTGCAGTTCTTTATAAAGATTAATTGTTTTTGGTTTTGATATTATTTTAGTATGTAATTTTTGATAACCAGTTTTTAAATCAGTTGCATATTCTCTCTGTTGATTTAATCAATTTTTATTATCAATATACTGCTTATGATTATTTAATTTAGAATCTTTTGTATTATAAAAATTAGTATTATAACGATTTATTTCTTTATTTAATTCTAATAAATTTTTATTAATACGACCTGCTCTTAATTTAACATCTCCACCACCTTTATTTTGTTGGGTATATATTTGTCAATTAACATATTCTCTTAATTAATTGCGTAATCATACATGTAATCACATATTTCAAAATACTGACCCTGCCCCAGTTCCATTTTTACCAGTTGCTGATTTCATTGCTTGTCATACTTGAATATGTACTTTTGGATAAGTATAAGGTCCATATCATCTTTTTTGTTTATCATTATCTGATTGAATTAAAATAGTTAAATTACCTATTAATTTTTGTTTATTAGTTATTTGAAAAAATCCCTTTTTACATCAACTACTAGATAATATAGTTCAATTACTTTCTGTTGATGTTAATGATTTTACAATTTCTTTATATTTATTTTTATCTAAAAAACTAATATCTTTAAATAATTGTATTTCTAAACTTTTAGGTATTTTTGTTAATAAATCACTTAATATATTAGGATTTAAATAATATTGAATTTGTGCTAATTGATGCTCAATATCTTTTATACTTTGCAAAATTGCTTTTATTTTAGAATTACCATATTTTTCTAATAATTTTATAATTCTTAATGCTATTTTTGTATTTTCTAAAATACTAGTAATTAATGTTAATAACTTTCACATTTTTTGACACTCTCCTTATGGTGATTATATAATTGGTGATGACAAAAAGAGGTGTAAAAATGAATAATGAAATAGATTTTAAAGAAATAAATAAACAACCTGAATATTTAAGTTATTTAGAAATAGGAAAATATAAAATATTACAAGAACAAAAATATTATATTGATATTCCTTGAATTATTGCTAATAGAAAAGCCGCTCCGTTAACTATTGGACAAGGTTTAATGTTTAATTGTGATAATGATGATACACAAGATTGAATAGAAGAATGATACGAAAAAAACTATGTTTATTCTAAGTTATATCAAAATGAATTAGCAAATAGTTTATATGGTCGTAGTGTAATGTATTTATTAAAAACAGAGACTGGCGATTTAACTATTGATGTTGCTCCTATTGGTTCAAATGTTCGTATTGCTAAATATTAAGAAATAGAACAATATGCTGAAATGTGAATATTACCTGCTCAATCTGATTATATGTGATATCAAAGAGTGCAATTTTATCCTAGAAAAGCAAAAATAACTTACTATACAGTAAAAGATTTAGAAATTGGAATTTGACAAACTTACGGTGAATTAGAAAGTAAACTAAGACCGGTTTCTACAATGGAATATGATACTGGAATTGATATATTACCTATTGTTGAATTTACAAATTTACCTAAATTATTATATGGTACTAAAACTACTGTTGATTGTGTTCCTGATTGTTTACCTGTATTTAATTTAATTAAAGATGTACAAGATAATATTTACTATAAAAGAATTGAAAGGATTATAAATCGTACTCACTTTATAGGACAAAAAGATACTACTCATTCACTTGTTGATAATGGTAAAGGTTCATAAGAATTAGTAAGTGCTGATGCTATTATTACTAGTACAGTACAATGTTATGCTAATTTAACTGGTAATAGTGGAATGGGTTTAATTCATGCTCAACAAAATTATACTGAAATAACTATTGATAGTGATTATTCTATGAAAATGATATTTAATGGTGCTGGTTATGAATATGATAATTTTTCAGGGAATAATTATACAAATAAAACAGAGAGTTTAATGAATAATAAATTAGATATTTACACTACTTTACAAAAACGATCATTAAGATTACCAAAATTATATCGTTTATTTGATTATATATTTAGACATTATAAAAAATGAGATAACTTAAATGATAATAATCCAAATAATGATAATATTAGACCTTATACATTAGAATTTATTGATATTTCTATTATTAATGAAATTACTCAATCTGAGGTAATCGATAGACAAATAAATAATGGAACTATTACCCATGTTAGAGCAATTCATAAACAAGATAAAGTCACAAATAAAAAACCACGAATGATGTATGAAGAAATAAAAAAAGAACAAAAAGAACAATTAAAACAAGAAATGAGTTATATTGATGATAATACTCAAACAAGAGAAGAAGATATTAAAGGAGATATACAATAATGCAAGTACCGAATATTAATAGTATTTTTAAAAACTTAAATGAAAGAATAATGGATAATAGTGTTCGATCTGATTTAACTAAATTAGATATTGATATTAAAAGTAATTATTTCTTTTTTCCATTTATTATTAAAACTGGCTTAGTAAATATTACTGATAAAGGTTTTCAACCCAATAATGGAGTACCACAAAACTTTACTCAAATGTCGCAAATATTTACTGGTAAAGAAGGAATAATTGCACAATTAAAAAATGCAATTAAAATTAGATCTAGACATATCCCTGATATTTGAAATTATGACTTTTTTCAAAAAGAAAAAGATTGATTTAATTATTCTATTGATGATTTTAAAAATAGTTTAACGGATAAAATTAGTTATTTATATATTACTAGTACCGAAAAAACTTATTTATGAGATGCAAGAAAACAAGTTTTTATTAATAAAGAAGAACCTGAGAATAATTATCCAGTTAATGATGTATGAAATAAAATTAATAATGAAAATGGTTTTAATCTTTATGTTATTAATTTACAAAAAATTAATAAAGACTTAGATAATTTTGCTATTAAAAGAAAATTTAAAGGTGATGCTTATAAATGTCATATAGTTAATATTAATGATACTGTTGAGTTTTCTAAATTAGGGGGTGAAGAATATTTTGGTGAATATAACGCTTGATATCTCGATCGTACAATTACAGTTGAAACTACTTATAATTTTCAAAGAGAAGATTTTTTAAGGTTTTATTTAGTTCCTTTACAATCTGATAAAGAAGATATTGATGATAATTTATTAATGTTTATATCAAATGCTCAACCAAAGTATAATGACTTAAATGAATTAGTATATTGAAATATTACTTTTAGTTATGTTAAAGATTATATTAATACTACTGGGCAAACTATTCAGCAATTCGTACAATTTTCAGCACCAGGTGAAGGTTATGTTATCCCTAAAATAATATAAGATGATTTAGGAATTACAAAAGATTATATAATTAATGAAAAATTTACTGGGGATAATGGCATTAAAAGTATCCAATTAACATTATTAGGTAATAATGGATTTACTGCTCCTGTTATATTTGGTAGACCAATAGAAAATTTATGTAAATAAAATGAAAAAGTATATCCACAAAGAAGATTATTTATTGATGATTTAAAAATGCCAGTAGCAGATAGTTTAACAAAATCATCAAAACCATTAACTACTTATTTATTAACTAATGGGATACCTGCTATTAATAGACAATATGATAATTGATTAAAAAGAAAACAAGGTCAATCTAACCAAGAGATTAAAAAGAATTATGAGGAATACTTAAATACTGATAGAAAATTAACACAAGCAACTAATCTAAATAATTTAACTGTTAAAGATGTTGCTTTAAATTATAAAGGTAATAAGGTTATTAAAGATTTTGATGTACGAGCAAATGGTTATTTTAAATATAATGTTGATATTGGACATAATACTATTAATCCTAGTAAAAATCGTGGTCAATTAAAAGATATGTTAAATTTATTTAGTGTTATGGTTAATCATATTATTAGTTTGCCAATAGATATAAAAGAAAGTATTGCATGAACTCAAAGAGATATTCCTATTGTTGGTAAATTTTTAAATGCAATTGGTTTAGGAATTCCGATTTATTGAAAAACAATAGATAAAAATACTAATAACTTATATCCAAATATTAAAACTTGTATTCCTTTATTTATCGGTAAAGCAAATTATATTTTTTATGATGAAAGTTATTGACCTATTGTTGAAGATAGTAATCGTCCACAATCAAAAAATCAAGGTAATATTCCATTAGATGCATTTAGATATAATACGCAAGATGAGGTTAATGATATAATCGGTGCTAGTGCAAGTAATACAAGTTGAGCATTTACTTTAACAGATAAAATAACAGCATCAATGTGATCTAAAAAATCAAAAAAAGAATACTGTAAAAATTATAGAATTAGTAGTGTTATGATACCGCAATCATTTAAAAGTGATGATAATATCTATTTAATTAATGAAGAAAGTGTATCTTTGTCAACAATGGAAAGTGAAAATTTACTAACCGATATTGTTGGGAGTGGTAGATATATAATTGATGCAGTTGGGTTTTATAATTTAGGAAAAACAGCATGTCGTATTTATGTGTTTTCCGATGATATTGATTTATATGATCCATATTCAATTATGAGTTATTTTGTTAGTTTACAAACAACAAGTTTATATAATAATTCAGTACGGGATTGATTGACTATTTATTCACTTAGTTATTTAGATCAATATATTGATGATGATATCACACACGAGTGGCCTGTTAAATTACCAGATCCACCACCAAGTATTAATTTCTATCCAGTACCAATTAATTTAAGTAAAGCAAATACTGAATTTAATATGAAAAGTCAAGCAACATGAACTGGATCATTAATTCCTGAATATAAAACATATTCACAAGATATTTTATTATTTGATTTTGGAACATTTGGTGCAACCGAATGGAAACAAGTACAAGATAATTATGATAGTTTTACAATTAGTACAAATTCTGGAAAAGTAAGAATATTAGGAGATACAAGCCAAAGTAATGGGCAAGATAAAGATTATATTAATACAGTGTTGGGATTAAACCGTGAAATTAAAATTAAAGATATTGATAACTCTGGATTTAATGTTTTTAATTATTTAGAAGAAAAAGATTACCCATGAATTGAAAGGTTTTCAGGTTATCACTATAAAACCCAAATTGCATTTTATAATGAAGGGGTTAAATTAAAGATGCGAATTTTCTATGAAGTATTTTTAAGATGTGGTAATAGAGATAGACCCCCCTCTTATTTTGAAGACATGGTTAATTATTTTAAAATTGATATTGATCCACTAGCATATATTAAATTAAAATAAAAATAGGGTTTTATCCCTATTTTTTATTCGCCATTAACTTTTACAGTACCATCATTATCAACAATTAAATCAGGTTTCTTGGTATCTAAATTTCAGCGATAAACTGATTTAAAATAAGTGCCATTATCTTTATTTCAATCATAACTTACAAATCCATTTTTATAAATAAATAAATCACCACCAAAATGTGATGTTTTAAGTTCATATTTATCATGTTTATCTAAAACTTTTTCTTTTTGTTCAAAATGTTTAAATTTAACAATTTTTCAATCATTACTTTTATCACCACGCCACACTACATAATATCATTTATTATCAACATTAATAAATGGTTTTTCTTTTGGTGCCATTCATTCTAAAACACCATCTTTTGTAGTTATGTTATTTTTTTATTTTTCTTTTTTTAATTCATCTTCGCTATATTGTGGTTTATTACAAGCAACTAAACTTGTTGTTCTTGTTCCTACTAATGTAATTGAACTTAAAATACTTAATAATCTTTTCATTTATACCAACCCTCTTTTTTCTGTTGTTTTATTAACTGGTCACATTATATATATAATCAAGGATAAATTAGATAATAAAAACTAAAAAAGTCCTCATAATAAGCACTTTTGTTGATATTTTGATAAATAATTATTCATAGAAAAGATTACTACGAATATTTTAAAGAAGGATAAGTAATTTAGTAAATAAATTACTTAGATGAATTATATTATTTTTTTATATAAAATCAATAAAAAATATTATTTCAACCATTTTTAATTATATTGTTGATTATTTTTATGGTGATGTTAAGATGGTGTCGTAAAATTAAGAAAGGAAGATAAAATATGAGTTATGAAATTTTAGTTGGTATTGGTGTTGGTGCTTGTTTTGTAGGTATTTTAGGTTATAAAGGATTGGAACTTTTAATTAAAAAAGTATCTAAAAATAAACTTAAAGAGTCTACAAATAAAGTATTCGGACAAGAAACATTAGATGCTATTCATTTAGGTTTAATTCAAACTGCTAATACATTAGGGCTTGGTAATACAGAATGAGCACAATTATTAGAAATAAATAAACCTATTAGTGAAGATGAGTTTAATCAAATTGTTAAAGTACAAAGAGCCAAAAAATCAATTTCTAAAAAAGATATTAAATTATCTAATAAAACAATTAAAGTCTAAAAAAGACTTTTTTTGTTTATAATGGTGATGCGTAGATGTGAAATTATGGCAGATATAACAAAATTAGAAAGTTTAAAATTAATAACATTAGAAGAGTTTAAAAATTGAGAGGGTTTTGATAAATTAGTAT
>DWTR01000123.1:0-12856 GCA_018244935.1 Ardaris minthe | reverse complement strand
ATGATTTACATATGTAAGTGTTATAGTTTATATTTTTATAATATAAAATCTATATTTGAAGCATTGAAATTTAAATTCATTTATCATAATTTTGACTAAAACTGTTAAAAATTTGTCTAAAAAGTCTGAACGAAAATTTCTAGATTATTTTACAAAAAAATGTTTTGTGACTTTAGTATTCTCACATAAAATGAATTAAGCAACACTAAAGAATCTAGAAAATTTTGCGCGTACAAATTTTCTGAATTCTTATTACATGAATTCAAGATTCTCTTCAAAATCGAAATTTGCGAGCAAGACTTCACTATCGTTGTTGACCACTTCGAAATCATTTAAAAATTGTTTTCTTTGTAATAATACTATTACTTTCAGGAAAGAACAACTAAAAACTATCAGTTTCTTAGAAATATTCAACTAGTAAATTAACAAAAACATTGCACTAAAATCATATTTTCATTACGCGGTCTCTATTGAGCAACTTTGTTCTGGACATAAAGATATCGTTTTCCCGTTTCAACCCTTTCTCGCCCAAATAATACGGATAAACATGGCCAGTGGCCAAATAGAAAATACCCCGTTTATTCGGGTCCACGTTTAACCCTAAAACGTTCGTCACTTGCGGTTCCCGTTCATAACAACGTCTATCTCTTGCATGTTGCACCGAATCGCACTGGATTGCGATAAATTCACTAGGATTTTGCAAAGCCGACAGCCATATAGTGAACGACCTGATATGACTGCATAACACAGTACAATATAGCCAGTAGAAATCACCAGGTTGATATTCACCCCCATTGACGTAGAAATTAATGTGGCCAACAGGAGCTGCCATTCCGTACGCATCAATATTAGTGTTCACAATATCGACCAGGTCAGCATCGGATTCGTCAATTCTGTCCGCGGGACCGAGGTTTCTGAAGCACGGCCCGGCTGGGTCGAGACCAGTGAGACGAGAGACGTTGATTCCAGTTAGTAACCTGTAGCTTTTGGCAATGAAGCTGGCTGTCTGTCCGCCGAGACTTAATCCGACAATTTCTAGCTTCTTCGGGTCCAGACCCGAAGTTGTGAGTTCTGCTAGCATCGTCGCCGCGTGCATTCCTACTGGCCGCATGAATCTAGAGGCACTAGAAATTATAAAACAGTTAAAATTAGCGTTACTTTGAACGGACTCATTAGCAGGCGTTGTGTATTTCATAGATGAACATTTGACAGAGGGCTTGACTAGTTCTACATAGTTACATTAAGCTACACATAAAAATTGCAGTAATAAACCATACATACAAATGGGCGTACATAAACATAAACACACACACACGGACACTTTATTATTAATTAAACAATTATTCGAAACGACAACTAATAATGTCTCTATTAGTGTAATCCGTTTTTGCCTAATTATTTTTAACGTAACATCACGCCTGTAATCCCCGAAGTGGTAAGCAGAAGAGTGTAGTACACTCCCATGTTTCCCAGTTACGTTTATGTAGCACAGTGGAATAGATGGTGAGATTGTTGGCATACACCGAGCACAAATTCAGACTGCGAGCCTCTACTAGAAATTTTAACTAGAATAGTACTCGACTCGCTTGTAGCCGCTCGACCGACGATCAAGTCTAATTAATTAGTTATTTTACAGGCAATATTGAAAACTTAATAAATTAATATGAAATTAGTATCTACTGTTATAACTATACTCTTAGTTGTTACTATTATTAAATTTCTTTTCAATAAAAGTTGTATTTAATTGTCAGCACGTTTATAATTTACAGACCTTTAACTACGAGGGAGTTATATACGTTTTAGCAAATAAATAACGCTCTCTATACCGGTGAAGGAGATCACCACGAGGATGCCCGCGTGCCCTACCCTCATGCCATGCCCTCAAAAAGGCTTGCATGTGGCTAGTGCCAATGACTGTAGCGAGCACCGTTCTCACCGGGAAGGAGTCCCGGGTGCATTGGAACAATGAAAGGCGTTGACGATTAACTTGCGACACGGTGTGAAGTGACCGTCAGCCCCCCGAATGAGTCATCGTGTGTTACTTCTACAACATTAAATGCACACTTTGTGAATTAAAAAGTTGAATATTTTTACATATACATACATGCATGCACACACATTGAACGAATAGTTTGCAGTGTTGATAACAATAAATATTATTTGTCCGATACACAATGGAGACACAATAAGTGTTAGAAATCAATTGGATTAAAAATTAGCAATAAATGTACTTTGTGCATATTCTTATTTGTTTCGAACAAACGTATAAAATATATTCCAGCTTGATTCATAGCTTGATTGTGTGTCGTTAAATTTTTAAATGAACCACGAGGGCAGTGATCCCGCGCGGCGCATGCGTAATAACAACCCTTTTTTACCCTTTCGCCTCCCTGAGTGTTTTTTTGTAAGCACTTTTTAAAGGGTTGCGTGTTCTGGCGTACCTGCTGCGGGATACGAAAGGGTTCTGTTTTTTTTTCACAACGGACCGTCACGCTTTTTGTACGATGCAGTTTTTCTGTATGGACCGGCGAGGAGAACAATGCGAAGTGCATTGAACTCTTTACCGAAACATCAGCTGATGCCATAATAGTGCACTTGTGGCGCTGTCGTAGTTCAAGGTCGACTGTTTTCAGCGTCTGTTTCTAAGCTTCTTTCGGGCTCTTACATAAGCATTTGGGGTTTCTTAATTTATTTTTTTCTTCATGTAGATGCAATCAGTAGAAAGGATGAACGACAGAATAACGGAACACATGTATGAAGTGAATATGGATGGTATAGTTGGAAGAGGTGTACTTGGATGTACGTAATGCGGCTAAATCTGAGATGTCCTAAATGAAGATCGGATCGTAATTATCCTCTAATAGACGAGCACGTGTGTCAACTTATGTATGTAAAAAGGCGAAAAAGTTTGTTAGGACTGTAACCTGTGGAAAATCTTTGGGAAATAAGCGTATCAGTGCCACCGTGTATATGTATATACCTATTGTTGTTTATAAAAAGCGGACATTAAGCCAAATTGATGTTTTTACTAATATCACCATGAATGTGCCAATGGTAACTCTGACCAAAAACATGTTGACAGGCTTCACATTTTATGAGAACATTGCGAAGAATTTGAAGATGTGCAGGTTTCCTTACTATGCTTTTCCTTCACCATTGTCGCAAATGATATTTAAATCTCGAAATGGTTGTAATTTTCAAAATTGAAGATGCGACCCGAATTTTGAAACTCACATGAACTGAGTGGGTGGTGTAAGCCACTGGGCTGTCACTAGTGTTTTCCTATACATTACAGAAACAGTTGTTTCCGTTGACCGTCTCCGCCGCGTCGGTAACTACAGTCGGCGGGAGCTCGTGAAGGAGTTCGTACGTAGCAACAAACTAGTCGGGCCAACGCGAAAGAACACACGCGAGTTAAGATACCAGCTACCGGTATATGTAACACTCACGAAATACCAGTATATGTAACACTCATGAAACAGTCAACGGTTAAATTTAACAGTAGGTTGTGAAACATACGCACTGGCAGGTAATGTAACCAGTAGCTCGCGAACACCGCCTCATGTGGCGCGCGCCTCTCTAGAACCAACTTTAATAGGACGACCAGCTATGTGGCACCGGATGGTGTCGCCTTTCAGCACAACACCCGTTCACTTTTTGGTAATTGACGTAAAAAATCCTACAGTTCGCAATAGCGGCGTCGATATACCAGTAACCCATATTTGTCAAGGTGTCAAAGCGATCAAGTTGCCAGCCCGTTACCAGCCTGCACATTGATTCTTACATACACTTTTTTCAAATCTTTATTGAAAAAAAAACACACCCCCATCGCGTCCTTTCGTCGACGTTTACACCTTTTACTGTAAATTATTATTTAGTTTCCAACTGTCGTAAAAATAATTGACGAATGTAGTAGCACGTGGAGTCTATAAGATAAATACATTGACACTGTGCTCTATGCAGACCTCGTGAAGATCCTGGCGTGATTATAACAATAGTGACGACGTGATAACATCACGACGACACATTGTCTATTATCATTGGCAACCTTTGAATTGAAGCTGGACCATACGGTCGCGCTGTTGTGTAGTTTAATTCTAGGTTATAGTCAAAGTCTTATATTGTAGACCAAAAGTCACAACAGACACTCGACCTTCCCACATTAAACTCTCCCATACGGGTTCAATTGAGTTGTCTCGCTCAGAACTCAAACCTTGAGTAATTAATAAGGGATCTAACTACGTAATTCTTGCAAGAACTGAATATTTAAACTTATTATATTTAGCAGTAGGAAACTGTTATATAAAATGGCCACTCAATACAATTTATATTTGTCAAAATTTAAAAAGGATTGTTATTGTATTCAGTAGAAAATACGTCTATGTGTATGTATTATCTAGTATTAAGTACTTCCAGCTGTTACCGTATACATTTACCTTATATTTTAATAAAAAAATATTTCACAAAACTCGCACTCGCCGACCTGAGGCCGGCGCGGATCTCATTTCACCAAGATAGAGTTTCATCGATAGAAGAAACGTTTCTACGAGTTCTTTTTAATTATAATCTGATTTTGGCAAAACAGGCTGAGGCTCAAGTGACCCTATTATTCTTCAAATCTCACCGATTTCTAGGAGATTATGTAAGTAGCCACAGGTACAGTGACATCCTAGCCACACGGTTTCGGATCAGATTGTTCAATCTTTTGTGAGCTCTGTTGAAGAATTGGAAATATTTTGTTATTAGGATTTATAGGATGTATTAGAAAAGAGACGAACACGTGGTCGTATGCCAGCAAGCTCTCGCATAGAATAACACCAAGTAATTCTCCTACGAACCATTTCTAGCCAATTCTGATCCTCTCTAACTTAGGATCTTAGAAATGAGGAAAATGAAACTTAAATCACGTTATTAAATCGTAGATACGGCCAAGGATACTTAATTATATTAGCTTATTTACGAGCTTTCAAATAGTTACTAGTTTTGTTCACTTATTTACTTAATCGTTAAGCTAAATTTAGATTACTTGTAATAGCCCTCGATTTACGAAAGTTGGCGTTCAAGTAATACTTGCATTTAGAGCGACATAAATATATAATTAGTAAATTACAATAATTACGTCATTCACATATTAAAACGACATATCGATTAGATCAAAATCTTAGATTTTTTGTAATGCGTAATGAACATACCAAATTCATACAAATACAAATATATTTTAAGTCAATTTTAATATATCAAATGTTTTTTTCATCGTAACATTTTGAAGAGAACCTATTTTTTACATACGAGATGTCCGATACGTTCCTGTCATTATTATTTCGTTAGTATCATTATTACGTGTAATATATTTAAATATTATCTACTTAATGTTTGTGAATGCTGTTACATATTTATTTCTATTTATTTTACACCTCTCACGTATCCATCGCAAATAAGATCAAGAAGAAAGTTAGCGAACAACAACACTGGGAAAAAACAACAAAAAAACGTCTCGCTTTGTAATTGTTCAGGAGAAAAGTAAACTAGTGTTATATTTGTATCAAATGGGCGGTCGAACACTTTGTTCGTGTTATGAAAACATTGTATAAAGGACATTGCAAACAGATTAAATGCAAACAGGACCAGTAGCCGCCGTGTTACATTAAACAACTGATGCCAAGCGGACGCAAACAAACGCCTTTGTGACCACGCTCGGCAGCGCCGCTCGCGGACAGAACACAGACAATTTCTGTGACCATTAGAGCATTGTGAACGGCACGAATGTATCGCAAAGCAAATGTAACGCGAAGTGATACTCGGAGGATTAAAGGATTAGTAAACAAACAACTTTGCGCTAAACTCTTTCTTTCATTTTCTTTTTCTGCGAATGTAAAGAGATTATGTTGTGACCGGCCAGCTCTTTATTTATCTATGCTTTGCATTCGTCGATCAAATATCTATGATCTCACATTCTTTCCGAGAAATTAAACATTGTACGCTTTCAAACTTATTTTTATTTCTATCCAATTGGTAATAATAAACAATTCAAAGCAATATTATAACCGCACCTAAATGAAATCATCATCATCCTTTCATAATACATAATTGGTTCCAATTATTTAACTAACATTCAACACAGAGATGTCATGAACATATGCTCTGTAAATATTAATTGTGTGATACATCAAAAAACACATCACAATGGCAGTGTTCGCATTTTTTTTCCAAATCGTAGGTCCAATTTAATTGCAAGTGACTTGAAAACGAAGACAAAAACCGAATTTATTAGTTACATGACTGTCCATACTACAGACAACATTGTGCTCAATGATTTCAGCAAAGTAGAAAACCGGAAGAATATTAACATTAACAATTTAAAACTTGTTGAATTTTAAACTTGGAATGGAATCTTGGAATTACGTACTAATTGTTTTAACGTTATGAATTAAACATTTTAAAACTTGTCAAATTTTGAACTTGGAATCCAATGTTGGAATTACATAATAATTGTTTTAACGTTAACAATTAGGTAAACATTTTGAAACTTGTCAAATTTTAAACTTCAATCTCGGAATTACAGACTAATTGGTCTCGACATCACCAAAAGGTTGTGAGATCACCACATGTGTATATAAAATCGTACTCTGAAGTTGATTTCTTTGAATACGTACACAATTGCGACAAGTTCTGTGCGTTATTAATGGAATCGTGCATCATCGTCATCCATCCCTTTGTGTGGAGAATTAATACACAGCGTTATAAGGAACTTTAATTGTGAGCCATGGCAGTTTCGAAAAGGTAATATTTGGCGTAAAAATCAATAATCAGATGGCTACGCGACAATGGATGGCGGTTAACCGAATTCACTATCAAAATAAAGGGCTCCGCGTGACGAGGCGCGGGTGGATTTTTTTATTCCGACTGAAGTGGTGGAACAATCTTGATACGGCGGCACTAACGCTCTCACGTGGACCGCCGGCAGTGTCCGTGAGTGTCTCAACTTATGAAACACTAGCTAGTTTTTATAATTATACATTAAGTGTTAGATAGTACAAAGCATGTGATAAGTCTGTTTTTTGATAGTCATAGGCTCGCGTTCAACTACAATCTCATCGCATGCTAAGCGAGATATAGCCTAGAAAATACGAACTTCAATTCACGAGCTATTAATCCAAATGTGTAATAACTTTTTTAACGTTTATTAATTTCAATGTGCAATAAATATTCTCGCTCAAACATAAGTACCGGAGAAATATTCACCGTGACATAACCATAAAGGAAAAATTTAAAAAGTAGGTATGCTTCGGACCGCGTTTAAAATATGAATTCGAATTGACCTACATTTTTTGTCACCGGCACAATGGTATAAATCAAGGAAAAATGACAAAACGAGTAAGCAGAGCGCATAATTGATTGTTACATATGATGAGATTCGTTTCTTTCGTTGCAGCGCACACGTGCAGCGCGATGGGACGGCAGATCACAATGCGTGTCCAATGCATTCACGTGTATTTGCTTACTCCGACCCATTGACGCTGACTCAAGTTTTTGCGTCATTCACTTCATCTTTATGTAAACTAACACAAGGTATTTTTTACTTTTTCAAGTATTCTAGTGACCAAAACAGAGGGACACACTCTTCTCGTGTCATATTATATTAAATTTAATATCTACTCTGTTATATATTCAAGTATTTCAGCTCATCTTCTTCTCCGCACCTGTGTCCAACGTTTCAAATCAGACACACCATAGAAACCATGATCCGACGTAAAACAACACAGGTCTATTGTATTCACCTGTAGAATATGATAGATCATATTAACATATGCGGAGCTACCAAATGTATCTTTTGGGATGCTTACGATACATAATTGCGTTACCTTGTCGTTTGTAAATTCATTCACTTTATTAATTTTGGCTCCACTGTGTAACGTCTCCCCGACAGACGAGTTCACTGCATACAACCTGGAGATTTCTATAGCTAACTTTTAACTAGCTATTGTATGTGTCTTGCGCTGGCATGTTAAAAACCATATACAACGTATGATACTTAGTTACGTCGGATATTAATGAATAAATAACTTTCAGCATCAAACAATTGCATTTATATTGCCACATTACAAGAACGAAAAGAGGAAACCAAATCGCTCGCACTGAATTTACGGGTCTGTCAATAGGTCAAACCTTTCCTTCGTTTTAGGCAAAGCGATGAGACTTTTACGTCATTAGCTAAAAAAAAAAACCCCGTTGCATCTTCCGGTATGCAGAAGTTGTTGGTATTTCGTGTGTAGCTCACAGAACCCCGTGGGTACCGGATACAAACGCAGTCAGCTGCGAAATAGTACGGGTTGAAATGCTTAAGTAATTTTTCTTTTAAATGATTAACAAATAGCGGTATATATTGTTTCAATATTTGTGAAAATTAGTGTAAATAGTGTAAAATTCATAAAAAGGAGTCAGATTAAATCATGCTGTCAAAGTTTTTGTCATGAACGTCAATTAATGAGTACATCTGCCTTGCATATACGCATGTACATACGTCTCTATACAATGCACAATGTTATTAATCTATTAAGTTTCTACATATTTTAATAATCTTCCCCAAAGTAAGACATTCTAAGGAATCAATAGGCGTATTGTTGACAAAGTAATACTTACAGTTCGAAACCTACAATTACGGTTCGCATTATTAATTCCGCAAGTGATATTTAAATTTAACGCAGAAACAGCGCCAGTCACCTGTCGCCGCAGCGCCGCGGCAGCGGACGTACCTTAATCACTAGCCCTACCATTTCCGCCACCGCGCACAAAAACAAACGAGTGTTGGCTTGTAATATAGAACAAAAAAAAAACAAAAGCCGAAAGTGTTCCGAGCGGCGGATTATGAGCACGTACGTTTATTAATTTATACGTAGCATCGCGGCGTAAAAAACTGTACCCCACTTAGATAAAAAAGGTAGCGCGAGTCGCTCAAAAGGGAAAGGGTGTCTCGGCTCGCGTGCTGCACTTCGCTTTTTAACCGTGTTACTGTTCCGCGGTTTGTGTTTTTGCGGCGTGTGCGTCTCTGTCTCTGTTTTTTACCAACACAATGTATATTGTTAGGAGATGTTTTTTAGGAGCGTCGTATCGACGCGCGCGCTGCCGACGGGCGGAGGCGCGAGCGAGTTGTTTTTATAAGCGACTTATTTTTAAATCTTCGTGGCTGCGGGCGAGTGGGAGAAAGGAAACCCCTTTTGCGCTGTTTAGTCACGGTTCCAAATGGAGCCAAATAAGGTTTTTTTTTTAGTTGCTTTATTCTTACGTAATTATCTGAACCCGCCGAAGATATATATTTGTAGCACGGCCATATGGCACGCGTAGTACCTGCGCAACATAAGTAAATCTGATGATGGTGCGGGACGAGAACGGAAGGGGGTTAAGAAACACAGTAACTACGCAATTTTGTATATGATATTCATTTTAACATGTGTTCATAGGGGTGTAAGATTTTGGCTATATTAACATATTGATATGTTTCTAGGATATATACTGTTTTTAAACAGCATCCAATGTGATTGCTTCTTAATGGTTGCGATGTTTATTTGCACAATTGTTACTGTCATCTTGTACGATTGTTATGGTATTTTTGTAGAGCAATAAACTGGCGTAGTGCACCTCGGCTTAATAGCGCGCGTAACAGGACATTTGCTTAATCGTAACGTCCGATACGGAGCTGTTGAAAAACAATGACAGCTATAAACCAACGTCAATAATGTCGGAAATTCGTAAGTGCGCTATAAACATGAGCCATGAAAATGCTATTAAATATTAAAAGTGGAGAAACGGAGAGCTTAACAAGAAATAAAACATCGTTATAAGAGGCAAGGAGACGGCGGAGTCGCCCCCGGCCGGGCCAGCTATCGGCGCGCCTCAGTTAATGCCTACTTATACCTTATTATATAGCGGAGTTTGCGTTGAGGAACAAAATTAATTGGTTAAAACTCCTCTCGGTATCCAGGGCGGGCCTCCCCCTCCGACTCCCTCTTAATTCCGCCCGCCCCGCGCGCCCGCGCCCCGCCAGCTCCTTTGAACGCAACCTACCTAAAGAAAAAACAGAAAAGTATGAAGTTCCATACCGCAGCGTTGTAACTTAATTAGTGAATATTATATTATTATTATTTTTTTAAATGAAAGAAAAAGTGATATTTTGTAAAAAACGTACCTCGGTTCCGCCTATACCTTTTTCGCTGATAACATCTAAAAAATACTAATCTATATTGAAAGCACTTATTAAAGAATATATAATTTAATAACAGTATATTATTGTAAATTAAACATTATTACCAGGAATATAAGATAGAAAAATGTGTAATGATAAAAAATACCTAAATGTTCTATAATATTATGAACCTGCGGAGTAATGTGAAAGAATGGAACTCGCCGTCGGTGTCTATTTTCCCGTTCTATATAACGTGGAATTATTCAATACAAAGCGAATAGACACTTTCTAGGCGAGCGTGCTATATCCTCGACTGCATCTCACTTTACATTCGATGGGATAGCAGTCACACGCGAGCCTATTATTAAATAAAGGAAAATAATAAATAATCAATTATCTTATTCATGCTATTCACTTTTTTATTGCTTTAGCACAGATAAAAAAATATAACATCATTCCTGTAATCCCCGAAGAGGTAGGCAGAAGAGTGTAGTACACTCCCACGTTTCACCAGTTACATTTACGTCCCGCCATGGAATAAGTGGTGAGTATATTGCCATACACCGGGGACAAATCTTGACTCCGAGCCACTATTAGAAAATCTAAATTAGAAAAATTCTATAGTGCTTTTTTTATAAAAAAAATATGTTTACGTAGATAAATTTCTTTTTATTTGTACTAGAACAATGAATGTGGAACAAATTATCCTCTATGTGAACATGACTTCATAGTAAAGATGCATACTAAAATTTTTATAAATAAAATGTTACAACCCAACGAGACGTCGTTATTTAGATGTCTCAATAGCGGAACGGAAATTGTTAGTTTCATTACAATACCTCATGTATGGTACTAGATGGATATTTCACTTGATCATGTTGACGTGTCCTTGGCAAGCTGACGACCGGCCGATGCCCAATAGTGGACCAACACAGGCTGTTGATGGTGATCATGACTTTCACTTATCACTTTATTATAAGTTTTGACGTGCATATGAGTTTAGATATGTGTTGAACAAATTCATTGTGATTCGTTTTAAAAACTTTAGTGAAAGTGTACGTGATAAACGTAACATCACGCCTGTAATTCCCGAAGAGTAAGTCAGAGGAGTTTAGTTTACTCCCACGTTTCATCAGTTGCGTGTAAGTCCTATTATGAAATAAGGTTGAGTCTATTGTCATACGTCGGGCAGAAGTACATCCGGACTCCGAGGCACTACTAAAAATTTAAATCAGAAATTCTAAGTTAGAAAATCCAGTAGGTCCTGGATCCGAGATTATAGTATAATTTTCGAATAAATTACTTATTAGAACCTAATTGTACCATTTTTTTCATATTCAATACTTTTTAAATGGCTATATCCCCTATAAAGTGACTACCGGCGTCAAGAATGTATACAATGTATTAACGTAATTAAGTAATTAGGCGTTATTACGAGAACTTTTGCAATTAAAAGTTCAAAAAATGTTTGCGAGTTGCAGTGGTGTTCGCGTGTGTACGTAACGAAGGGCGAAAGCAAAGGGTAGGTCGGCGGCGGGGCGCGGGGCCCGTTGCCACTTCTCCAAATAAATTATAATTCGCCCGCTTTCGTCCTTTTCATGGAATATTCACGACTACTGTTTTAAAAAACGAAAAGTCTAGATTTAAAACGTTCAATGTTGAATACATAGGTACATAGCACACTAAAAACGCTGAGTCGTTTTCTATAGTGGAAAACATTGAAGTATTCATTATACTTGGCCGTACCATCGGTTAGTGATGCTTGTACAGTGGTTACTTATATGAATAAAATGACATTTATATTTTTTGACACTATTTCCGACGTAGGTAATATCAAATAATCTTTCAAATTAAATAAATTTACATTTATACATTTATAACGCTGTTGAAAGAATGACATAATCTTATTGATTGATTGATCATTCATAATGTTCGTATTATATCTCAATAACTGAACGCAATTAATAGCCTATGTTTTCAAGTTATTTTTTTATAAGAAAATGTTTTTTGTTTTATGATTTTTGCAAATAAAAATTTTAGTATCCGTTCCAATAACTCTCACCAAGAGTTACTTGGTATACGGTAGAAAGCTAGCAACCCCCACTTCCCTCTGTCGCAGAGTCATTAAATTAAGAAGATAGGACAGAGGCTCCAACGCAAATGGAATTACTTATAAGTATAATTGATTCGTGGAATGAATGAGGAAATTCATTACCGCCGATACGGATCGCTGTCCGCGGACCGGCTGAGCGATTAATAAATACCGGGCCGGATTCCCGCGCGTGTGTCGCCACGGAGATGCCAATCCCGCGCGCCTCTTCAATAGCTACCGCCGAGCTATACCCGCCGAGTTCAGTGGGGGCCAATCTCTAACAGTGTCGAGAGGGGTATATTGGGTGTTCCTTCAGAACTACCGCGCAGCTAGCCCGCGGTGGTTGGAAGTCGTCTGTCTGTAACAGTGGACCTGAGCGGTATGTGCGCTACTTTAGCGCCCCCTGGCCTACGTTTAACAGTGAAGGCAGTGATCATGAGACTGCTCGGTGCCCAGTACAAGACTTGGTCGACGTTGATGATTTGTGTATGATGATGTGGTGTCCAATATAAAGCTCAGTCAGTGTCTTAGTCAATTTGAGAGATATTATTATTAATTATTTTATATATTTTTTATGTGATCGG
>DWTR01000122.1:0-12950 GCA_018244935.1 Ardaris minthe | reverse complement strand
TTGGATTTGTGCCCGGTGCATGGCAATAGGCTCACCACCTATTCCATAGTGGGACGTAAACGTAACTGGTGAAACGTCGTGGGAGTGTACTACACTTCTCTGCCTACCTCTTCGGGGATTACAGGCGTGATGTTACATTAATATAAAAAATATTAATGTCAATATTGTATTGTAGAAATCCAATTGTTATTATTCAATGACATACAAATAATGTTTACATCTAGATGGAAGAAATGGTTGAAGACTATGAGAACAGACTAAGCAAGGTCACGATGCCGCCGTCAATTGAGACACCGTCTCAGCCTCTACAAAATAAAGTAAGTTACGTTTTGTGGTATAGTATGAATTGTGTTAGTGTTATGTTAATTTTAAAAATAGTAATGCGGGGAAAACATTTTATAATGTTTAATTAAAATATAATTTAAATTTTTCCTTTCTCTATTTCAATAATAATCGGTTTTTTTGTTCTAGATTACACAGCTGATGACAGAAATAGCAATTTTAGAGGTAAGATTTGTCATTTCTAAATTGTATGTAAACATTACATTGTTCATATGTGAATAGAACGTTGCAGTAAAAAAATATTCGTTTTAACAGGAAAAATTAAACGCTGAAATTCTGGCCAGAGCCAGAGCAGAGGAAGAGGTTCAACATTTACGGGCCTGTATTGAAGAAAGAGATGGTATTATTAATTCAACGGATTAAATGAAGTTATTATTTTATTGTTACACTCAAAGCACTATGTTTCCCTTGCAGAAAAATCATCGGATGAAAATGCAGCTAACAATGAAGATGTAATGTTGATAACAGATAGTGATCATGATTGCAGTGATACAGAGGACGATCCAGATCCGTGCAACGAGAGCTTAGAGCCAACATTCACGAAAGAAGACATCAATCGATCGCGCTTGATCAATCAAAGCTTGCTTCTAGACCAACAAAACTCGTTAAATGACAGTGTTGGCTCGAGTGAAAAATCAGATGATAGCGTTCTGGAAAAGTCCTCTGAGACTGTTAAAGATACAGACAAAACCAGTGGCAGTTTAGAAGAAATTTATGCAGATTGTAACGAAACCGATGTAAACAGAAAATGTGACGAAACGGAATGTGATATTGAAGGGATAAGCCAAGCCGAATGTTTTGATAAATATAAAGATGATTCCTTAGCTCGTATTAGTATAGATAACCTTCAAACAGGTCAACAAAATTACTTCAATAATGAATTAAAAACAAATGATAATTTAAAAACTAATTTCAATGATGAATTAAAAACAAATGATAATTTAAAACCTAATTTCATTGATGAATTAAAACCAAATGATAATTATCTTAAAGATGTTATTACAGATATTAAAACAACGCATTTTATCGATGAACCAGTTGTAAAACCAGACGTACTTAAAGACGAGAAAAAATTCAAAAATATATTTCGTGGAACGTATTGTGTGCCAGAACCAAAAATCCACAATGCTATTGAAGTACCCATTGAGAATAAAACTTTGGCAGATGAAATAAACTTATCTAAAATCCGAACGAATGATATAAATGATAGCGGCAATTTATACTTTGAGACCATAACACAAGAAAATGATATATTTTCTGCACCACATGATGATGTTCAAAAAACTACGGTTATTAAAGATTGCGAAGATATGAGGAATAAAAATGAAGATCATATCTCAGATAATATGGAGGTTGATGAAGTGGCACAAAGTAAAAAGTGGGAAGTACCACGGAAAGCTTCTGAACCGTTTGTAAATAAAATTTTAAATTCACTTAAATCGACACCAAATTGCAATAACTCTTTAGCTCAGTTTGAGGAACTTGAGAAGGCCACAAGGAACTGTAAAAGCGATTCTAAAAGAGAAACACAAGACGCTTTCGGTAACATTGAATTATTGAACAAAAAACGAAATTATTTTGATGATATTCCAAGCGAAAATTATATAGATGTGACAAAACCTTCAGAACGTCGTACTTATTTCGATAACATTAGCGTGAATATAGAAAAAGGGACTGATAAAAGGCTCACACAAGTTAGCAGTGAATTAAAATATGATGATTTGAGATCTCCCTCTATCGTGAAAGAAGAGTTTACAAATGATTTTGAACCCAATACTATAAAAAAACTTCTAGGTGATAGTATCACACTATATTATCTACAGTGTGATGTGATAAACAATATTGGGTTCTATTGGACAACACAACAATTTCAACAGAATGATTACGCTTGATATGATTCTGATCCTTATACATACAAGTCCAGTTGCCTGTGTGATGGCTTGTGATGTTTGCAAAGTAAACTGCAGTCTCTGCTATTCCCTCCTCCTGCATATCTGTGTTTGTTACATTGACATCACATATTTCCAGCATTGGATGCACCCATTTCAGTTCATAGTTAGCAATAACAGAGGCAAATGGTGCATTACAGGTCAACTTTAGTGTGTCCCCTTCGAAAACCACTTGGCCATTCTCTGGCTTCACTATTAATGTGTTGGAGGGCAGAACACTGCCACAGGCAGGTAGGTCCAAGTAAATCTTTAATTTTCTTATGGTATTGTTCACCATGTTGTCTGGGAATGCACATTTTGGACTGCCCACAAGCTTCACACTTGTGTTCCGAACCCAATCTCCCACCCATAACAGCTCACAGTCACAGATTAATGGATTTTGTGTTATATCTCTGAAACATTAAATAGACAGTTCTATTGTTGAGAAACATACAATGCAGACAATTTAATTTTAATAAAAAAAATGTTTGAACAACCCACGTTGATAATTCACTACATTTAAAAGGGGAATAGATAATGGTTACACAACTTGATTCAATTTAAATATAAAAATTATGAACTGAGCCATAACATTTGTTATCAAAATCTCTGAAGTGTATGACATTTATGATACTATCAACCGTTGTAATATTTAGAGGCAATTTATTACTTCAGTGTCAACATAGCAAAAAGAAATTAGAACCTTGTCTCAAAGAAAACAATTGTTCATTAGTCATTTGGTAGACATTGATAATTTCTAAAAGCAAACTGACTTTAAACCAACAGCTTTATGGTTTCAACTGAAGGCAAGGTTCATTCAGATGCTAATTACTACACAAAGATAAACTGCACAATAAATAAAAATGTCAGATAGTGACAGATATTGCTACAGTAACTGCCAAGTATATTACAGTACCATTTAAGGGTGCCCAGAATAATGTAATTGTATGAATTACAAAACAATTATTCAACACTTACAGTTGTTTGAGGCCAACGAGATAGTCAAAAGTGCCTGATGCCAACATTGATATGTGGTTTTGTGATAAGACAAGTCTCTCGAGGTTGACAAGACCTTTAAACATCTCCTTGTATATATTGCTGATTTGATTATGTGACAGGTCCAATCTTTGCAATGAAGTCATATTGTAGAATGCATCAGACTCTATCAGATTTATTTGGTTCCTGCTCAGATCTCTGCAAAGGGAATTATGTAGCATATGGTAAATTTAACTTAATTTGGTGTAGTGTGAAATTATTAATTCATACAATGGACATTACAAGTAGAAAACACTGAATTTATTAATGAACTAGATGCCTCATTGGTTGTGTTGGTTGCAAGTGTGACTGCTGATCCTGGGTTCAACTCCTGGGTTGGGCATTATAGAATTTTTCTTATTTAAATTGTCTAGTAGCGTCTTGGAGTCTGGAAATATGACCGGTGTATGGCAATAGGCTCACCACCTATTCCATATTGGGATATGAACATAACTGGTGAAATGTGGGAGTGTATGGCACTCCTCTATCTAACACTTTACAGTCACCCTTGCAACCAACACGACCGATGAGGCAGTATTTACTTTATTATATGCATTAAAACTAAATGGGAGATAGATAAGTAGATAAATTTGATATACTTACAGCTTTTGTAAATGAGGCAGATGCAGTTCTCTTGACAGCGTGGAAATAGCATTACCAGACAAGTTTCTGAAATAATTTTGATCACATTAAATAAACCAACTATAACTAATATAACACTATTATAATAGTTCTGTGTCAGGACAGGGTAACAATACATTCGCTGACCCTGCGCCAGGATACAGGGTCATAAGAAATGACTAAACTCAGAGCTGGCAGATCACGGTATAGCACAGTTTGCCTAGGCACAGCTAACTTCCCTTGCCTCCTATGGAAAGCAGTGTAGCTAGTATGAGAAGCTGCACTTTGCTATCGGCAACTCCCATGGGGATTATGGGAGATAATGGTAACAATATCTTGAGACAACCTGCATGCAGCCATCTGATCCTTGAACAAACTGAACCTTTTTTGTGGAGACCAGTCAACTGATAAATGCACCTATATAACTTAACACCCGAACAGATGAAATACTCACAATATGCTCATCACACAGGTATAGGCAATAGGCAATTTTAAAGTCAAACTTGATTAAAAATGTTATATACAGCTAACAGTCTAACATTAATTTATATTACATATTGCTCAACTTGGACAATTTATTTCAATGATTATTTATTACACTAACTAGGATGTCTCTGTAATCCCCACCTGATGGAAAGTGTGAATGAATCCTAAGATGGAAAAGTCTAGTCACCCTTGCCTTAAAGGGTCCTAGGTTATATGTGCCTAGTATTTAATATAATCAAATATATTAACAGTGCTCCTGTTCCTCTACTATCCTACATTATTAGGCACCTCTACATAATTATTTAATTGCTTCATACATAACTTTAACCTGTGGGCCTCCTTAGTCATTACTGCACAATAAAAGTCCTTAAATCTAGATATAGTTTAAAGGGTGATTTGGAAAGTCTTCTGGCTCAATATTATGTGTTTCATGTTAGTCATGCGAGGACTGCTTAACATGAAGCAAACCCCTTTCAGCACCATTACTATTCTTAACATATACTAAAAGTAATAATCTTACAAGCTGACAACCACGGTCCAGAGCTTGCTGAGGTCGATCTCCTTTAGTTCCGTGATCTGAGCCGGGCTGCCACTGCATTTGAGCCGCAGGAGTTCATCAGGCAAGGGTTCCACCACGTCCCCCGACTTGTTACTTCGGCATACACACAACGATGGACAATACCCCAACGATCCTTTCACAAGCAAGAGCATAATCACAAACAGAAACTTCATCTTAACTGATTCCCACAAAACTAATCTGATCTGAGCGCGTAGCACTATGGCACAAAGCCAAACCCCAAAATTTTCTTCACATCTTCAAATACTGCTCAACCCATTAACGCCATTCGTTGAAGATCACTAAAGCCAAACCCACAATCAATTGTCAGAGATAAACGTACTATAAGTGACACATTTCTGTGTTGGCACCGATTTAAGTTCGCAAAAATAGAAATATAAACAACTCTGGAACCATACACAAGCATTCACCCGACATTTGTAAAAATGACTGAACGATTGTGTTACACATTACTGACTGAATGACATTAGTGAGGTCCATAATGGATAGTATCGTTTAAAAATGTAATAATTTTTAATTGGCTGAGTAAACTGAAAGTGTTCGTCTGTATTCATGTGAATCACTTCTACAGATATTTTCATAACGTCATTAAAGTCATTCATTCAATAGAACGAACAAGTAATTCAAAAGTTTAAAAGACAACCGTCGCTGTTTGTTTTCGTCGTGATAGTTATTTTAAATGTTATATGTCTGCTTCACTGGTGTAAAAATATAATGTTGGAGTCGCGATTTTCAGATAACGATGTGTCGAAGCGTGACGTACCCTCATTTATTGAGCCACGACCTCCGTTGATATCAAACCCCTTCATGCGACCTAGGCCACAAAAAGGTACAAATTTATTGGAGTTATTCGAAGAGGATTCAGAATCTGAAGAACCTGAGTTAGTACAAGTCTATTTGAGGTTGAAGCCGTGCAATATACCTAGCAATCTTTACGAGATACGGTCAGACCGCTGTCTAATAACTTCGTTAGATACTACTACAGCAGGGCACGGCAGGCGCACTCAACACAATGTCTCTAAAATGTATACATTCTCCCACATATTTGGGCCTGAAGCAACCCAGAAAGTAAGTACTTGTTGTTTTATATTTTATTTTCATTTATTCGACATTTCTAGAATATAAATAAGTTCTGATATATCGCGTAACCTATTACCGTCATTAGAACTTGTTGGACTAAATATGGCCTAGGATAAATGAATCTCCGCCGTAACTTCGCTGCAATCTGCGGGAGCTCATGAAGAAGGACCTCAATCAGTAAACGTCAGTCGAGCGGTTCATACACAAAATGTGTGACAATCATGAAACATTTAACAATTACATAGGACCATACACTCTTGCAGCTTTTTTTTTATTTGACTTAAGTTTCTTTATCTGATATATAGTAATAATTGTTGAACTAAGGTCTGAATAAATGAGTCAATGAGGGTAAATGGATAAACCAAATAAATAATATTTTTTATTAAAACCAACAGGAAATCTTTGAAAATGTAGTGAAAGGTAACTTGCGAAAACTACCAGATGGGCACAATTTTACCCTCCTGACCTATGGAGCATCAGGCTCCGGTAAGACATACACACTTATGGGGACAGTAGCGTCTCCAGGGCTGGTGCCCAGATCCTTGGAGTATGTGTTCCGAGTAGTGGAGGCCGCACAGCAACCACTGTACAAGCCATCAGAGGGTGGTGCTGATAAATTAAGTTATGCTGAACAGGATTACGAGTTGCAGGTGAGGTTTTGATTCAAATGGCTTACTTTAATATCTAACTACTCTTAAATCATAACATTAAGTTATTTTTTTGGAATTCATATTAAATACACCAACCATCACAAACTAGTATTGAAGATTATCTTTGAAACTTCAAGTTAACAAGAAAAAAGGTCAAATTTTAAACCTAAACTATAGAAAGTGACAAACTGGCACCTGTAACACCTGTCAGATAATATCAATACACAATAACACATAACACATAATAACTGTATCAAATATGAAAACTTCATTTTTGTGTGACTACAAACTTAAGTAATTCTAAGTGGCACAGTGTAATTGAGAATGAATACTGGGGGCATGTCCTGTGTATGGTGCTACTATTATGTATAGAAAAATATTACAGTAATATTACACCTGTAATCCCCAAAGAGGTAAGCAGAGGTATTTAGTACAATCTAAAATTTTATCCATCACATTTATGGTATGGTATCATGGTATAGATGGTGAGCCTATTGCCATACACTGGGTACAAATCCAGACTGTGAGCCAATATTAGAAGTCTTATCTAGTAATTATAGTTAGATAAATCCAATAGTACCTGACCCGGAATTTGAACCTGGGAGCTCTCGATTAGCAGTCACACTCACAACCACTCGACGAATGAGGCATTTGCTCAAGTTAAAAGTTGTCAACCTAAAATTTAATCGAATTATTGTTCCCTTGTAACAATTTTGTATAACGTGCAGTGGGTGAAAAGACTGCGTCAAGTTTCGGCGCCGCTGCGCGACAAGTATCGTCGCATGAGTGTTCAGCTTTGTGAGGACATGACTGCAAGCACTTTAGATCTTACAAACAGGACAAAATATTATGTGTGGGTGAGTGGACCATTTATAATCTTCGAAAATATAAAGGATTGTAAAATTCATTTTATGAGAACATTTAAAAAAGAAATCGATTTGTAAACCATTTTCAGGTAAGGTAGGAAGGTAAAGCAATTATAGTCCCATGTAGTCTGCTGTCATAATGCTGTGTCAGCAGTCCAACTGTTGTGGATAGTTTGGCAATATTATCTTTCTTTAAAATAAGTATCATTGATTGTATTGAAATTAGATATGCCACATTATGTATGAAAGCTTGAATTCTACTGGTGACTAAACATATCATCATCATGAACAGCCCAACCAAGTCTACTGCTAGACTTAGGCCACCTTTGAGCCATACCTCGATATGCCGGCGCCGGAATTAGTCGCCTCTTACAGCCTGGTATCCCGCCATGGGGTCGGAGGATGTATTCTTTCACCGCAAATATATCATAAGGACATGAATGTAATGGTACTTTCAAATGTGTACCAACAAAATTTTTGTAAAACTACTTTCAGGTATCATTTATAGAAATTTACAATGAATGTGTCTATGACTTACTGGTACCTGGCGATAGAAAGAATGCTTCCAAACTTGTCATCAGAGAAGACTCCAATGGAACTGTTTATGTGAAGGTAAAATATAATTTAAAATACGTGAATTATTAACGACCGTTATGAAGGACCGTCACTCTCACGTAGTCTCTTTAGAACTTAGTTCTGAAGTCGAAAAGTAACTTTTGAATATTTTACATAATCACTTTCAGGGCGCCACACAAGCGTTCGTCCGGACAGGCGAGGAAGCGTACGACGTGATGGTGGCCGGCAAGCACAACCTGCAGGTGGCGGCCACGGGCGTGCACGCGCGGTCGTCCCGCTCGCACTGCATGTTCACGATCACTATGCTCGCTCACACTGGTCAGTATACGCGCACAGTGGCCGGCCGGTCGGTCGCGGCAAGGCAAAAAGTAAATTTTATTTTCAAAAAGCTAAAATATAAATATTGATGATTGATATAAAAATCATCATTCATCATTAGTATATAATAGGAAAATAATGTAATGTCACTTGTAGTTAACAGTAAACATATTTAACGTCTGCTATTTATGACTCAAATTTCGAGGAACGCATATTCTATTCGAATTATCAAATGTGCGTCGCTTACTGTTTTGTTTAGGTCTAAGAACTTACTTTGTATTCAAACGGCCTATTATTATTTTATTATACGTAATTGGAGAAACTCAAAATTTTATCAAAAATGCGGACCGTCGAATTATATTCAAAACGAAAAACTACAAAGAGATATCTTTCGCTGCGTTGCTATTTTGCTTCAGTTTGACTTTGAGTCGACAGATATAACTGATACTGCACAATTACTTGTTTTTATTCGGATGGTATTTGAAGATTTCTCGACGAAAGAAGAACTGCTAAGCATGATTTCCTTAAAAGGAAAGACTCGTGGACTTCATATATTCACTGAATTCAAAGTATACATTTTCAATATTAAGTTACCTTTGTATAAACTTGTATCAATGAAAACCGATGGTGCTCCTGCTATGGCAGGTATTCATAATGGTTTTCTTGGTCTTTGCCACAAAGATATATAATTTCCGGACTTCATTAGCTATCATTGCGTAATTCATCAACAAGTTTTGGCTAGTAAGAGACGGAACACAAAGCAGTTTTTTCAAGATCGTAAATTTCTATAAAAGGAAAATCTCTCCAAAGGCGGCTCTTTAAACCGCAATTAGATGGGACGGAACCACATTGGTTGGTATTGCACACTGACGTGAGGTGGTTGAGTCGGAGCAAGTTTTTGCAAAGATTTCGAGATCTATTGGATGTAATAATAATATTTATTGTAGAGAGAGGTGATGACACAACTGATTGATTTAGACTGGCAATGTGATTTAGCATTTTTAGCAGATTTTTCCGGAAAACTGAGCGTATTAAATCCTGAATTACAAGTCAAGAATAAAACACTAACAGAGATGATGAGTTCCTATTGCAGTATTTCAAAGTCAAACAGTGTCTATGGCAGCTGACGTCGAGAAAAAAATATATTAATTTCGAAGTATCAAGGATTATATAGAAAAACATCCTGCCTTCTATTTTATTCCTGACAAATATACGCTAGAAATTAAGGCAACAGATTCCGAAAATCGTTGTAGTAATTTTAAAAAAATCGAGAAGTTGGTGCAATTTTTCAGTTACCCGTTTAATGACTTCATTGATTATGATAACATCTACTGTGTCCAGTCGCATCCATAAATACTATTCAATATGTGACTTGTAACAAGGTGTATACATAATTAAGAACTATGTTTACTCATAATTTGTATGTATTAGGTACAGTCGCGTCCAGAACCATCTCATTCAATACGAGTTTACAATAATTTACCAGTTGTTTTGTAATCCCTGACGATCTATATTCATAACCTTCTATTGTTTCATATCGTTTCTATTAAACTTCTGAATTTTTAAACCTGCATATAATATAAAAAAGCTGCCGTGCATATAATAAACAGTACAGGCAGTCGTGTACCGTGCTCAGATTTGCCGCGACTTGGGCATCATGGACACATGAACGTGTACAATTAGAACAGGTAGTCGAAGTCACGATGCATAGTCGTGCACGAGTGGTAAAGGGCGGACTATAGAGGTCGCGACGTGGGCGCGTGCCGGCAGAGGGCGGCGTGCGCGCGGCGTACGTGCGGCTGTGCGACCTGGCGGGCTGCGAGCGCGCGCGCCGCACGCGCAACACGGGCGCGCGCATGCAGGAGTCGCGCGCCATCAACTCGTCGCTGCACGTGCTGGAGCGCTGCCTGCACACGCTGCGCCGCCGCGCCCCGCGCCGCGCGCTCGTGCCCTACCGGTACACTATGTTATATGCATGCCTGTCTACTATTTGTTTGTCGTGTATGTATTTTTCGAAAATATTTGTACCTAATTATAGGGATATGATAGGATGGGATAGGATCAATAAAAATCGTATCTGGAGCAACATCACACACAGGCAGCTGATAATATATATGACATATACGTATATTTATATATATATACAAATTATATACATACATATTTTATATGTATGTATATAATTTTTTTGTTTACAAAACGAAAAAAATTATATTGCTCATCTTACAAATATTTGTCCTTACTGAAAATACAACCCACAACCCTGTTTTAGCGTTAAGTTTCACCGACCACTGGACTAATAGACTTATAAATAGATCGTGGCTTCCTAAACAATTCCAATAAGGACTATTTTTTTTGCAATCTTTATTTAAGAACTATGTTTAAGTGTGTTCTATTTCGCTCGTTGCAGAGAATCGAAGCTGACTCGGTTATTGGGCGCAGGATTATCCGGAGCGAAGGGCGAGGCCGTCAGCATGGTCGTGACTCTGTACCCGTCCCCGGAGTACGCTTACGAGACCAAGCACGTGCTACAACTTGCGGCCGTGGCACGAGATATACGTGAGTATGTATGTATGTAGGATGTATGTATGTAGGATGTATGTATGTAGGATGTATGTATGTAGGATGTATGTATGTATGTAGGATGTGTGTAGTATGGATGTATGTAGTAATGGAAAAGAGGTATTATACAATTTTGTATGCATATACAGGCATACAACTCGAACATTTGCTATGCTATATCATATAAGATTTTCTATATCCTTGACTCCCATTAACGGTAACTCTAATTGACGGTTCTAACGTTTTCTTTTCTCACATCTTAAAACCGTACGTCAAACCTGTATTATTTTATTTAGTTAATCTGTGACCAACAGTCCACAAAACATGTTGACGATTCTACTATTTTTTATACTAGTTTTACACATGCTAAAAGAATTTTTTCCGCCTGTTTGCCTGTCATTTAATAAATTCGCTGCATACACGATAAGAGCTGAAACTTTTTGACAATCAAACTTCATAGTGCTTTTTCAATACTTCTGCACAGAAATCAACAACACAATGTCGGACTACCCGAGCACGCTGGAGAGCTCGCAGGACGCGACGCTCGGCAGCGGCGTAGAGTTGATGAAAGTGCGGGCCGAGAACGAGCGGCTGCATTTTGAACTCGTCCAGTGAGCTTATGTTCCTGAATATATTAATAATTGTATTCAACGCCACACAGACAACAAACACCTTTTATCTTATCACTAATCTGTGATATCTTCTGAACAACCAGCTCCGTAGAAGCTGAAGGTCTGGTTGAAGTAGAGAACAAACTGGTTCACAATGGAGAATATTCTTTGTTACAATACCATATCCGAAGTATTGTGTGGAGATTGGTGTATAAATGACATCCTTCGAATCCTATAGGACTGTGGTGAATACTGATTGAATATAATAGATACTATTAATAACGACAGCCACACTTGTCCTATTCTTGCAATTCCCATTACTAATTGACTCCCTCGTTGGTTGTGTTGGTCGCGAGCGAGACTGCCGATCAGGAGGTCCTGGGTTTAAATCACGGGTCGGACACTATAATTTTTTTTTCTAATTTACATTTTCTGGTAGTGTGACTCGGAGGTTGAATATGTGCCCGGTGTATGGGCATACCACCTATTCTATAATGGGACGTAAACGTAACTGGTAAAACGTGGGAGTGTTCTACTTTCCTCTGCCTACGGGAATTACAGGCGTGATATTACGTCCTATTACCAATTAATAGTAGTGGCCATTTAAATCAGAAATACTATATGACACTAAGTCTACCAGCTATTTGAGGTGTATCTGCAGTACCAGATATACAGGCATCAGCTAAGATTCGATACATAAAAGTAATCAATACTTTCACATATCAAATGTTTCATACAAAACTACGACAATAATATTGCTCAATAACATAAAACTACAATAACCATGCGACGCATATGCCCCGGCAGAGCTCAAGCCCGCAACAAGGAGCTGACGGCGTGCATGGAGCGGCGCCAGGCGGCCGCCGCGGACACCATGCGCGAGGTCATGGCGGAGGCCAAGGACATGACGCGCCAGTACTACGAGGCGCAGATGCAGGCGCTCCGGGAAGAGGTTGGACGATTCCTAAATTATTGATATACCTACCTATATTTCTGTAGCGCCACCTGCTGTTAAGTGGACCCACTTAACTGTTAGGGATTTGTGTAAAACAACTTTGTTTAGTCATATATACATCTTATTTTGTGGTTGGTGATGGTGAAACGATTGTACGACTCTGCCTCTTTGATCGAATGGTTGCAAACTCTACTACCGATCGAGAGGTCCTGAGTTCAAATCCCGGGTCTGGTACTATTGGATTTTTCTAACTTGAATTTCTAGTGGCGCGCACCTCTTAAAAATGTGCGTTTTAAGTTTAAATATCACTTGCTATTGGATTTGTGCCCGATGCATGGCAATA
>DWTR01000121.1:0-10412 GCA_018244935.1 Ardaris minthe | reverse complement strand
CACAGATAACTCATCAGAACTTTATGATTTAAAAGAAGATAAGGAAAAAGCTCTTTATAATGCAGTTAAGTCAAATGATGTTGAGCTCGTAAAAAAGCTGTTAATGATCCTTTTACCTATAGAAGTAGGTAATTTTAATGTAGAATACTTGAAAGAATTGAAAACATTGCTGTCAGGAATTCACAAAGAATTACAATTATCACAAGATATGAAAAATTATCTTGAGAAGACGATAAAGTTCTATAGTTTTTTATGTAGTAATTTTAGCTTATTAGTTGCAAATCCCACTGATGTAAAAGCCATGATTGATCTATTTGCTGCTCAACCAAATATTGATTACCAAATAGATAAGCTTCTACTTTCCTTTATTGTGAGAGATGTAGAGGAAGAAAAGCTAAGTTCTAAAATCAGTCACATGATAGAACTTCTTGAGCAGCATGAAAGATTTGCTGAGCTCGAATATAAGGTTAGAAGGTTAAGATCAGAGTTTGCAAGTGGCAAAAGCAGATATTCAGCTGAAGTAATACGAAATAACATTGCAGAACGAGAAAAAGAGATGAGGGAGATTGAGAAAAAATACATAAGGCCAAACGATTTAATTAGCGAGAGGCAGAAATTGTTAAAGCAATTACTTTGCTAGCTTTTTCATAAAATTTGTTGTAAATTTGAATAAGAGGTGAAAAGTGCAATTAGGTAAAAAAATAAAGGAACTTAGGTTATACTGTGGTTTGACACAAACCGAGTTGGGAAGAAGAATAGGTGTTTCATATAGACAGATACAAAGGTACGAAAATGGTTCAAATTGTGTTTTGGCCAGTAGATTATATGATTTAGCAAAAGCACTATCGATAGATGTTGCTGATTTCTTTACTGTTATGCATACTGACTCACATGAAGCTTATGATGAAGAAATACTAAAGTTAGTCAAAGGATATAACGAAATTAAGAGCAAAAGGTTACGTAGTGCAGTTTATATATTGGTAAAATCTTTTTCTCAAAGTTACAATGAAAGTTAGTATTGCTTTGATATATAAATTAAGATATTAATAAATGATTGTGCAAGCTGAACAACACCCTATTGATAAACAAATAGGGGAAAGAATAAGGAAAAGAAGGTTAATGTGTGGCTTTAGTCAAAGAGATTTGGGAAAAAAGCTCGGAATTTCATTTCAGCATATACAAGGATATGAAACTGGAGAGATAAGGCTTGTAGTTGATAGATTGTACAATTTGGCAGAAGCACTATCAGTTGATATGTCATATTTTTTTACTAAAGCCTCTGAAGATTTGCATGATAAGGCCTTTCGTAACGATGTAGGTAGCGAAGAAATATCAAGGCTAGTGAGGGAGTATAGAAAAATTGAGGATGAAACTCTGCGTGACATTGTTCATTTAGTGATTAAGGCTCTTGCTAACACAGGCTTTAAAGCACAAATGGGTAAATTCTCTCCTTGACTTGTTGAAGAAAACTTAAACTTTCATTTTCTTCATCGTTTTGCTTTCGATTTTCTTTAACTTTGATGCGTGTAGTTATCCCTACACAAAGTATAATGTTTTAAAAATAAAAACTTGCACCATAAAATATAGGGATTATAAAGCTTCTAATAGAAAAGCAACAACAAGAATCATTTATTAATTCTAAAACCACAGATCAGTCTACTATGCTGCCAAGGAAGGACATTTACCAGCTGTAGAGTTTCTCATAGAAAAAGGAGCAAGAATTGATATTAAAAATTCCAATAATAGATCACCATTGGAACTTGCAAATGATGGAGGACATGAAGAAGTTGAAAATTTACTAAGAAATGAATTACTTCTTGATGCTGTCAAGAGAAAAGACCGCAGTGGAGTAGAAGCTCAACTTGATAAAGGGGCTAATGTTAATTATGTACGTCGAGAAGATGGCTGTGCACCATGCTGTCAGTTATAACCATGAAAATCTTGAGTTTGTGAAGTTCTTAATAGGGAAAGAAAAGGTGAAATTATTTAGCACCAAAGATTAAAGAAGATATAGTAAAGGGGAGGCAGCCAAGAGGTTTGAAGCTAGCTGATTTGAGAGAAATACCGGTGCTGTGGAGTGAGCAGTTGGAGAAATTATATAGACTGACGTCTTAATTTATAAAAGCCACAGGAGATAGATGTGCCAGAAATTGAGGGAAATCAGTGTTAAAAGTTTAATTATATAATAAAAAAAGTGATAATCTTAATTTATATGTGAAACGACCTAAGAGCTTCAAAATTATTTCATAAGAGCCTAATGTTTCTTATAGCACTTCTTCCGCTGAATCATGTAGTTGGTCTGATTAAAGGAAATTCTGTGGACATCACAAAAGTCAATTCAATCAAATACAAAACTCGAAAAAGTAGAAAGTGTGAAGCAGCCAGTCTTTCCTGAATCCAGCACAAAAGGTTATGTCTAAAAAGAAATAAACATCAAGAAAGGAAAATAGTTTCTTTAGAATAATCTTTTAATTATTAACTCAATTTCTCTAAATCCTCATGCTATTTCTCCTTGCTTTGAGCGTATAGTTTATTGAATACCTCCAAGAATCTTGCTTTAAAAATATATCAATTTTTTTTACCCCTCCAAAACCTTTTTTTTGTTTAATAATTTTAGTTGACTTTATGAACACACTATTATTTCTTTTGAAGATTCAATCTTTTGCGGCTGGTCTAAACTATCAATTGACATCATAAGAGTAGACGGAGCATCTGATTCTTTTACTACACAATCTAATTGCTTAATAGTTTCACTTGACTCTATAGATGCATTTCTTTCAAAATTTCCATCTTTTACAGCTTGTAGAACACTTTTTCCTCCTAAAAGGCAACTTTCCCCTAAACTTGATTGATTTTTTAACTTGTCAAACTTCTCTTGGCTCTCTCTATCAAGCTTTACTTCTATTATATTACTATCTTTATCACTAGAATATAGATGAATACTAATCTTTCCCACTTCAGTAGTAAAAGACATTTCAATGCCATCTCCTAAAACATCTGTATAATTTCTTTTTCCTCCTACATTTTCAATTCTTACTATACTCTCTCCAATATGAAATATATGATGTCTAAAACTTAAATCTTTCACTTTTGGATTATTTGTAACTTTTGCAACCTCAATAGTGCTATCTTGCAAATATTTTACATAAAAATATCCATTATCCATTTCTGTGTGTAAAGCTTTGCCTTTTGCACTACTGTTTATAATACCTTCATTTGCTACGCTTTTTAGCTTGTTATCGATTTCTTCACGTCCTGCAAAAATCTCATAACTGAACCCATAAGTTGCATACAATAACCTATTATCATAGAAGGAACTGCGTTTTACCCTTCCACCTTTTAATAGTAAATTATTCATGATATTGCGTATAATACCTATATTTTTGTCATCTGATACACCCTCATAGGCAGGAATATCTCTTATTCCCTTAGAAACCAAACTTGTTATAGCCTCACTATCGTCTGATAAACTCTCATAAGATGGTAATCCCTTATGCTGTCGTATTCTATCAGGGATATTTCTTATTTCCTTAAAAATTAAACTTGTTATAGTATACTCATCATCGTTACATTTTGAATTGAGCCTTATCCCTTTTTGCAAATATTTACTTGTTATGCACTCTATACGTTTTAAAGCAATGTTTGTAAAATTTTCATGCTTATCCCTATAACCTTGATCATTTTTTGCTACTACATCTTCTAATTCTTTACAAAATTCATCAATTAGACTTTTCTCATCTCCGGTTAATGGTAAGTCTAGGTCCATCAAAGCTGAGTCCTTTGGACTAATAGGATAATAATAATCGCTTTCTAAATCTGAATCACTGTTATCAGTTAAGCTGTCATCAATTTTGCTTTGATACGACAATATATTCTCTACACATGTGTCAGAAGTCTTTTCAGTTTCATGTGTCTGATCAAAGTCATAAAACTCAGGACGGTTGCTTATTCCTTGAACAAACAAATTATAATCGTCCAAATCTGCTACATTATTTTCAGAAGTTGAATGGCCACCAGAGTGCTTTAAATATTCTGTATTTTGTTGCTGTGAATCCAATAGCTTAGATAGAATAGGCATAACTCTCTCCTTGAAATACCTTTTGTCCAACTTTACTTAATTTTATTATATTATTATGTAATGTAATATTGACTATAGCATACCTTGATAAAGCTTTTCAAGTAATATTTTTATAGTGAGGTCTGCTATGAAAATACTTGTTTTAGTAACTATTATCATCTAACCTCTGGAGTTGTTTATTACACTTGTTTTTTGAGAGAGTGGAGTAAGATAATTTAAAAAAAAATATATAATTCACTAAAATGTAGTAATAAAATGCCTTTTACTACTAAAGTAAGGTTAGCATTTACCTACATCCTATCTTATTTAAATAATTTATTTTAAACTAATCATCGATTAAATGCTCGTTTAGATGGACCTGCCTGCTGAGCAATTGGCTGCTGAACATTACTAGCTGGTTGCTGACTAGGAAGCATCATATCGGAACTATGTTTTACCTCTACATCTACAAACTTATCGCCAATTTTTATAAGAGAATCTTTATCTGCTGCGCCTTTATCAAAAACAGCATACATCAATTTCGCTTTGTCAGCATCAGTAATTACCTTATACGCTTCACCTTTTTCATATCTTGTCAACTGATCCTTAGCCTCTTTTTCTTTTTTATTTAATTCTCCCACCTTAGCAAATTTTAGCTCTATTCCAACTGGAGGGTACTCTTTTGCTCTGTCAGTAGCTTTTATAATTAACATAATGTCCAACTTCTCTCCACCACCTATTTGAAATTCAGTAATAACCTTTATATTATCTTCGCTGTAGCTACTAAATAAACCATGTAATAGAGCTTGAAATGTAGCTTCATTGTTTATTAATGATTTGAAAGGATACAATATATTAGAAATTTCTTTAAATACTTTTTTGTAATTACCATAACCACCAGATTTTATAGCTTCTTTCATAGCTACCTTAAACTTCTCGTTTTGACCAATTGGTGGTAAGAAATTACCTTGAAAAGCTTCACCACTTCTTTTGTATTCATCCAATGAGTTGTATGTGTTTACTGTTAATCCCTCATTCTCCCTACAGTATTGATTAAATGGGTTCTTATTACTAGGTGTACTGTGCAAATTACAAGTGATTTCTTGTATTTTTATGTCATTAATGTTCTGAATTTCTTCAATTGGAATCCTTTTACCATCTGGCATTCTCAATGCAAATTTATTTTTTTCGTTTATGTTGAGTATAAACACCTTCTTGCCTACAGTTAACACTATAGTTGTAACACAATCTGCAATACTTTCTTCTGCTGATTCTGGACGTGCTTGTGACCCTTCAACCATTTTGCCATCCTTATTATAAATAAAAGTATATTTTCTTGATTTCTCATCTTTAATCATATCAGAAATAAGTATTAACTGGCCTAAAATAAACTGACTTACGTAATGTATATTATCACTACCTCCATTACTCCAAACGATTCCATAATATAGGTATTCTAACTGTTTTCTTATGATTTGAGCGACACAAATATTAGGTAAATTTTCCAAAAGTTTCTTTAAACGCTGTTTATCAACTTTATCTTTGTTTTCTTTAAATAAACCCATTAATTGGCTTTTTATTATTTCACCAATTTCCTCTCCTTTACCTAATTTTCCTAATTGACTTTCTATAGCGTCTTTATTTATTTCTTTTGCTCGAGTTTTCAATGAACTTCCTAGTTGGTCTTCCACTGTTTTAGTAGTTGATACCATAATTTGAGGAATGCTAAGCAACTTTTCTACTACAGAATTATTTTTTCTATCCAAGAATTCTTGTGCATAAAGTGAATATTTAGCAACACGATTCATTTCAAAATTCAACCCTACACAAACCACTTCATTGGCTAAGGTAACCATTCTGACAAAGTTAGAAAAAGACCCTTTAACATAACCTTGAACTTGCTCCATTGCTCTTTGAGGTGTGTTTGCTTCATCTGTTTTTGCTTTAAGTTCAATAATAATAGGAATAGCATTTAGTGATTTATCAATGCCACGTACAAGCAAAATAACATCTGCCTGACCTTTTCCTGCAAATAATTCAAGATACAGTTTTAGATGATAACGATATTTGAAATTCATTAAGAATCCTGCTAAAAAACCATGATAACTTGATTCTTTACCATCAAATTGTTTTTTAATTTCTCTATTATTTTTATATTCACTATAGATACTAGTAATATAGTCAAGCACTTCTTTCATCGTATTTATTACTTCCCCGTGACCTTTATTTGCTAACTCTTCAATTAAGTCTTTCAAGTTTTCTTTTTTTCTTTTTATTAAAGTAAATTCTTTTACTCCTGGTGAAACATGGCCATCAAGTTTTATCGAACTGCAAGCAACTTTCTTTTTCTCCTTCTCAATTGTTACACCATATCCAACTTTTGTATGTTTTTCATATCTTAACTGAACTTTTTGATCTTGACCTCGGCCAAAAAAGAAATGACAATCTATGTTTGCCAATTCTTCTCGATCAAATTCTAATTTAGCATTCTCTTTATCAGATACTGCAATACAGATTATTTTTTCACTTTTTGTCTTAGAATCTTCAGTTAATACAGCTAGCTTCAAAGTACCATGATCATCAAAACGAAAGCAAATTTCCTTAACCTTAACATCTCTAAAGTCAGCAAGACCTGAATCCAACAAAGTAGTAAAAGTGCCAAAAAAGAAACTAGGGAAAAAGCCTTTCTTTCCAACTGAGTGTAAAAAAGAAGGAGACTGATCAATAAATGACTGAAATCTCTTTTGAAAATCCAAAAACTCGTCCTTTGATGTATTTTCCATCAATAAAAGCTGCACCAATTCAAATGGCTCTGTAGTACTTTGCATATAATTCCCCTATTTACTAGGGCTTGAAAATTTCACATTATGTGGGACACCAGTCAGGCTAAGATTTGTTTGCGGCAAACCAGATGGCTCGCCAGCTCCAATATCTGATCCACTACTTTGAGCAACTGAATGCTCTTTCTCACACTCAGATAACTTACCTAATTCAGAAAAGAGTTTTTTTATCAATTGTTGATCTTTGGTAAGTTGCTCTTCACCAACTCCATGTAATGCACTCATTGTTCTTATCAGAGAATCCTTGAGCTCTTGTCTCTGTGTAACCTCAGAATATTTCAATATTTCTAGTATTTCTCTTACTCCCTTCTCTTTTTCTTCTTTACGCAAATCTACAATCAAATCTGCAACTACATATTTAATTGAATAATCTTTAAATACAGATTTTCTACATTTCTCAAAACTTTTATGTTTCCAAACGTACATGATAGCTTCCTTAGCTTGCTCAGCTAAATCTGAATTTAAAAGCATTTTTCCTGATAAAGATGACAATATCACTCCATACTGCCTGGGTGAAAGGGCTTTAGGTTCGAGGGAGTGAAATAAATTCTTAAAAGAGCTAAAGCAATACCCATCAATTAATTCACTTAACACTGCATGATATGTATTTTCTTTAAGATCTCTTTTCAATAATTCATTCTTTTGATTATCACTCATATGTAGTAGACAAAACTCTAAAATATCCGTATCTTTGTAACCCCTTGCTGCAGATAAAGCCGCATTAATTAATAAATCACCTTTATTATAAATGCTCTTGTCATTGTGAATCTTATTATAAAAGAACTCTATACCTTCTCCCCAGTTTTTATTAGAGTTTATTTTTATAGCTTCTTTCAAACCTTCAACTGGTTTATATTCCTTCAATTTTCCAGACTGTTTATCGATATGGGAAGACCAAAAAGCCTTTATAGGGCTACTCTCTTTATGATGATCCAAAAGCTCATCCTTTAGCTTATCATCAGAAATATTTTCTTCAAATGCGCTATTCTTAAACTTCGTAAATACTTGCTCAAACAACCCAGGTACCATATCTTCTAAGCAATATTTACATGCTAAGTAATATCTATCAGAAAGATCAAGTGGATTTTCTCTTCCATTTTGATTCTTTTCTTCGATCAGTTTTGCGCCAACAATTTTATTTTTTAATTCTACTCCATCCCAACAAACATCATCAAAAAATATGTCAGAGAAAAATTCTAGCTCTATTCCACTAAAATCTTCAATCAACTGAATATTAACTCTTAACCATCTTTCGATTCTTAAGCGTTTTCTTGCTTCGGTCTGTTTATTACCATCTCTGACAGTACTTGTTAATCTACTGAGTATTGCATTGTAATTATGATCTAAACCAGATTCCATACTCACTACCCCCATTTATATTTTTATATATCTCTTAGTATAATAAATTATTATTGTCAACAATCATTTTTTTCAAATTTTACCATTTCACAACAGTAAATTTTTTGTTAACATCTTGTCATAGATTGAAGATTTTCAGGAATTTATAAAAGATCTACAATCATAAGGAATTTTCTATATACATCTTGCTTATGCAAAGATAAGGAGCAACATAGTACTTCCATTTGGTTATTTTCTCCTCTTTAGTAACTTAGCAATTATTAAGACATTCTTTTACCTGATCAAGAAACTTGGCTACTTTATCCTTAATTGTAATTTTTAAGAAATACATATATTTAGTGTTACAATGAATTTATTTATTTACTTTTTCCAAAAGCGCGAAAAAAGTACCTATGTTTGTGAGAACAAATTGCAAAAAATAGGGTTGTGTAAATAAAAATGCAAAATTGTTGTAATAAAGTTAGACAAATTAGTTCGTACACAAATTTAGTAAAAGTGGTCTAATACGGCTAATTTTAGGGTATAGTCAAGTTACTATAAAGAAAAGTTCGCATAGAACAAGCAGTAGCCCACTGTGTATCAAGAAGCAACAGCGGAATAGGTACATATTGTAGAAGATTAAAGAAACGGCTAGGAGCACCAAAAGCGATTACTGCTACGGCAAGGAAATTAGCGTGTATCTTCTACAGTATGTTAAAGTATGGACAGTATGTTGAGAAAGGGATTGACTACTATGAGAAACCGTATAAACCCCAGTTATGGATTAACCAAGGCAATAAAACTTAGAAATAGAAGGCTTTTTTGACTGCATGGAATATGAAATTAATGTTGAAAAAATATGTACCAGAAAATTTATTGGCGATCTGTGCCGTAAGCTCAAATTTATTTTTTAAACAACGAAAGACTGTCTCAATAATCGACCTTTTTCTCAATAAAATCTTCTCTTTCAGTGAAATTAATGCATTTTTCATACCTTTTTTCACTTTAGTGATGAGTTTTAGCCCTCTATTGAAGAGTTTTTCAAAGAGCTCCTTCTTCTTTATCTCCGAACAAAAGTCCTGTCAAATTTTTAGTCAAATTTGGCACAGGTTTTCTGTCATCAATGCTGCCTTTAGTGAGCGTAACACCTTGAACTTCGCCTATTTCATTGATTACCAGATGCAATTTAAACCCGAAAAACCATCCATAGGTAGTTTTTCCTATATTTGCCAACTCTTTGAAAACTTTATTTTTTGAGATCCTTTTTACGTGGCAAACTGCGATTGCAGTTGTATCAATATAGGAAATTCCAGTAATTTTCGCTTGCTCGCATAACCATTGCAAAAGCAGCGCTAAATAGCATAAAACCCTTGGTTTTAGAGCAACAAACCTATGATACAAAGGGAGTTTTCGAAACTCAGAACTGTACAATAATTTAAGATAATTCAAGTAAAAAAACTTAAAATTTTTGCACGGGGATTGGTGATAAAGTAAGATTATAGTAAGTATTTCTGATGTAGTAATTTTAGGTATTCTTGTTGGGTTTTTCCCACTTGATAGGAGCTTTCCTGAAATTTTTTCATCAGCAATGCGACAAAAATCTTCTATGAAACAGTAAAGTTCTGTAATATCTTTCTTCATGGGTAACCTCTTACTATTATTAAAATACTCGAGTTTACCCTATTTCCCTCTTTATTAATTTTACTTTTATCTATTTTCTAATCCATAACTGGGGTTACAAGGAGAGAGTATTAAAGAATTTAAACAAAAAGGCCAGTGAACTTGGTTATACTTTAATAAAAAAACATGAACTAATAGAGGGAATTTGTCGTACCCGTTCAGAGGTATGGTAAGGATAAAAAAGAATTGACATAATATATCAAAGTAATAATAACAGAAAATGTTGATAGTAAGGTAAGGCTAGATGCTTCAATTGTTGATCAGTATTGTAGAGTTATATAAAAACTTAGAGCAAAAAGTAGCAAAGCTTGAAGAAAAAAATAAAATCTTAGAAATAGAGAATGCTGAACTAAGAGAGAGACTTGGCTTAAACTCAAGGAATTCATCTTTACCAAGTTCAAAAGAGCTGTACAAAATAAAAAAAGACACACCAGAAGATAGTTCAGAGAGCAGCAGGAAGATAGGTGGTCAAGTTGGACATAAGGGAAATTGCCGAG
>DWTR01000120.1:0-13004 GCA_018244935.1 Ardaris minthe | reverse complement strand
TAAGATGCAAAGACCTGATCTCGACCTCGTTTATTCTACTTTCATCCCCTTTCTTACATACCCAGCTCTCGCCCCCGTACAGCAGTATTTCGGTAAGCACGGAGTTGTATAGTGTTAATCGATCTCGCTGGCCCTAAAGTTGGCAACTTAGTAGCTTACCGAACATCCCATTCACACTATTTCCTGCACTCACTCTCCTCCCTATGTCAGCGGTATATTTGCCACTCTGCGGAAAGCACATCCAAGATATACAATTTCATCCACTTGTTCCAAGCACTACGCCATCAACCACTACCCTTGCAGTAGTTTTCGACTCATCTCTTTCAAATACAAATACTTTTGTCTTGTCTACATTTAAATGTAAGCCTTTTTTCATATACTCCTTTTTCATAAATGTGGCCATTGCTTGTAACTCAGATGGTACAGTAAGCAGTTTACCACCAAGTCACTAATATTCATATCCCGCGTAATCTCCGAAGGCATTTGTCCAGATTTACGATAAACAGTCTGGCTGACAACACACACATTGAAAATTATTCTAAAATTAAATATTTCATATATCACTGAAAGCTATACTAATTTTAAAAGGTATAGTACTTTTAATCATCCATGCTCATACGTAAAAGATCCAATGATAAATTCTTCGTATTTAAACATTCAATAAATCACAAGTGGATAATGATGTGCAATTAGTTAATTATAAAGTTAACTAGATCGATTTATCGCCCCCGAAACACCCTGCGCACTCTCTGAGCGCATTGCTCGTTCAAAGGTATAAGAGAGTATAAGGTTTTTTTGGATATTTAGATGGATACAATATTTGGTTTACCAGCAAATTGCGAATGTCACCAGCTAATTCTACAATTTCTCTAGTGCCCCGGAGGTTCAACTTGACTGCAAGTGATAGTGAGTCGTTAAATCTGAGAAAGTAATATTAACAAAATATTAGACATGATTTAAAAGTGAAGTTTGCGCATTTATACAATTAAATCATACTATATTATCATTGATTATATAATAGGTCAGCCTTAGTCGACGATCTTACGTGGAAGGAAAAATAAATGCACCTTCAAAGTTAACGGTGCATGTCTAGCTTGGAAAAAGGTCTAGTCACCAGTAGATGTGAAGTTCCTCGTAATATTTGTGGCCGACTACTTGGTGGGCAAATTGATATCTATAACCTGTGGGATCGATATACAGATAAAGTAGCATCTGACCTCACACTGGCAGCCACGTGGAACACGATGTTCACTCTGTTCACGATCAGTGTTCTGTCGTCCTCCGAAAGACCTGGCACAAAAAAAACAAACGAAGACTGCAGCATACAAAACTACCGTCGTAAAGGCCGCCATTTCCTGTGAGTGTTTAAATAAGACATGGAAAATATTAAATAAGACTTGGAACATATTGAATAAGACATGGAAGGTATTAAATAAAACGTGGATCATATTAAATAAGACACGAAACATATTAAATAAGACATGAAACATATTACTTAAGACATAGACATATACACCCAGTATAATTTAAAGTAGAGAAGTCTAGTCATGTTGGACAATAACATTTCACGATCACTTCGCACTACGCCATATTAAACTAAAAAAGGTAGGTGCATATAATATACATTCCATTTAGCAGTGCACGAATTTCTTTGTGGATTTCTACTATACCCCGTTAATGAAATCGTTGGGCGTATAACAGCATATATTGTATCGAACTTTAAAATGTTCTCACCCAACCCGATCTTGCTAACATCTCCTGCTATGAAGAACACCTTTTCTTCAAACACTCCCGGCCTCTTCTGCCTCAAACGATCGAAACACTGAAATAAAACCAATATTAGTGCCCGTTAGTAAATCAAAAATCGTCTGTTAATTAAGAATCGTCTTATCATATATTGACTGCCTCTGATCAGAGGTTCTATTAAAGTGTTTCACAAGTGTGCAATTGTTTGAGTGATCACCACGTACATTAGAGAATTGCGGTCAAGAATTCCCCAGGCATCTGGAAAACATAGCTGCGACGGAGGGCCTTCTCCAGCAATGATATAACGATCTTGATATGTTTATCCACCAGCATTTGACTAACGAACTGTGGCCTCAACCCTTCTCATTCTGAGAATAGCCCCGTGTCCAGCAGGAGAACGACAAAATAGTCGCTGTTAATGATTTAGGAGTTGATGATGGAGAAAATTTTCATGATAGTGAAGAGGAACAATGAACTCGTTGAACAAAAACACCCAAACATATATCTCAGATTGAGAAACAAAATCATTTGTCGCGTCACAAGAAAAGCTCTTACAGAAGAGGTATATATATCGGCAAGCCTCTGTTCTGGCTCCACTTCTTTCTTATATCTCATGAGGAGGTATATCCTGTCCAAGTCAGTGCAGGAGTAGAGCAGTTTCTCTATCAGAGCCTTGCCCATGAAACCTGAAATTAAATTACGGTAACATTCAGCAATATTCGTTCGACACAAAGAGTCGTGTTACACACAGTTCGACACAAAGAGTCGTGTCCCGGTAATTTACCCTGGATGATTATCGATCCAGTATTTATTACTAACATACATATGAGTTACGTATGTTACAAATGTTCGTTAATGTAATACGGCCCGTTAATTAATTACATCCTGTAATTAAATTATGTTAAAATATAATTCCTTCTCTTTATATTTGTCACCCCTATCTCTCTTCCTTAAGAAGACCAGACAAATAAACTAATATCTTGGAACATATCCACACACGGCTTTCTGATCTCAAATGACCTTCAAGAGAGCTCGTGTCATGGTAACCAGAAGCTGACAATTTATTTATTTATTAAGTCGCACCAAAAAAGTTAACACTGTTCGATTAATGTACATACATAATAAATGTATATGTAGATAAATAATAAATTAAATTCGGTGGCGGTTCTTTTTTACACTCCGACACAGAACAAACGCTTGTTGCCCATTACACAAACATTTATTCTGGATTCGAACGGAACCTACGACTTCTGGGGCAACAGTCGGATTCACTAACCCCTACGTGTACGGGGAAATCGATACATACATATATAAAGCTAACTCGCGCACACACACGCTCACATACAATTAAAGACTAATAGCATGCAATCCGTCCGTGTCGTTATTATTAATATCATAAATAAAATACATGTAACGCGACCAGCTATTTATACCCTACGTTTACTGGCTTTACTTATATTAATAGACGTTACAATTGAAGAATAACAGATCCATAAACACATTACGCAATTGGGTTCAATCGGCGATGATTGCTCAACTCAAGGTCGCGACATGATTATGCGTTTTAGATCAGTGCCGTGTTTTAATCGAGCGCCGCAATTCACGTGCAGTTATGTTGCAGTTCAACTACCTACATATTCTAGATACATCGTTTAATGATAGATCAGCAAGACTTATAATGTCCGAACCCGTGTATATTGAAAGGATATTCTCGAGCTGAATGTTATTAGACTATTAGTAGCATAGTTAGACCGCGTTATTGATCGAGTGGCTGCGAGCGCGCTTGTTGATCGAGTGCTCCCGGTTTCTATTCCCCGGTCGGGTACAGTTGTACGTGAAACATCCTTAAATATATACTCATGCAAACGCTTGTTTTATGTGGAAGTAGAACCGACAGTCCACACACCGCAGTTCGGTTCGCTGCATTTTTTTTAGCTTTAATTACACAGCAATTGTCTAATTATAAAGTCCTTTAAACACAACGTATAATACATTTTTATATTAAAACTATCTGAAATGACTCCTTGAAATTATTCACTTTCATAGTTGTCACCATCTTTATCGTCAATATAAGTCGAAATCAATCGGCCGCCGGTCGTAGGCATCTCACAAGGCGCGCTACTGACCCCGCTTTTCATCGCTTGCCCCCATCGCATTAATTGACCCCAAATTGAAAACATTTAACATATTTCGTTACATATAATAATATCTTGAGACATGGTAACCGGATGGCTGATAATCGACATACATATATACATAGAAGTAGATAATTATATAGAAAGAACAAACACTTGTGTTCATCACACAAATATTTATTCTCGCTGGGAATCGAACCCACGACCCCTGGCGCAACAGTCAGGTTCAATAGCCACTGCACCACAGGGCCAGCCAAGCATATCGTTAGCATATTTTGCTGCGTCAGCGCTGCCATTTAGTTGGTTGACCGCTAATGACAAATATTCATGGAAATGACACTCAGTCATGAGTTAAAGTCACGGGTGACAGGCCAATGAATTGTAACTACGTATTTGTAATGTAGGTAGTTTTCGATGTGTAATGAACTTACCCGTACCGCCAGTGATGAAAATAGTCTTCCCTTTATAGAACTCAGGAATGCTAACAGAGATTGAGTCGCGGCCTTCAAAGAACCCCATTTTTTGACTGTCCTGAAACAAATCAATGACAAGTAAATTTGACGAACACCCACAAAAGATTAATAGACAGAATGTTAACGATATTAGTATCCATGGTTAAAATGAAGACAATTAATTGTCGAGAACTTAACATAATATGAAAGATTGTAAAGAAGCTATATAGATTTGTACCCTAAGTCCCAGTCAAATAGACTCAGGCTAGAAAATAAAACTTAGGATTTACATATACAGTTCTAAATTAATTCCCGCGTTCGCGATTTTTAAATGCCACACGAAACTAAACGTTTAAAAAACTGTTTAAGGCTTTATATTTCTGTTCGAGTTCCGAACCTTATTATTATTATATTATTATTTATTTATTTGATTATTTCACCTGTCTGCACTTGTAGTGCAGTCGACAAATACAATATAACTGACGTTCAAATAACCAAGTCCATCAGTCGTCATTGGCCGTATGTAACAGAGTAGTTAATTACTCCCTGATTAATTTTATACGCTTCTAAATCGTGTATCATTATCGTTTTTTTTTTATGTTACGTGTAAACAAAGTAAGTGGACTGTGGTCGTACGAACAATGTTGGATAGATTTGACTCAATGATTGTTATTTTTCCTTCTTAGAGATGTATTTCTTATCTTAAAGCAAAATATTTCGCTATATTGATATAATGTTTAAGTTACTGAAGTTGTAAAAAATTAAGATTTTTAGCGTTTTTTTAGGATTAGCAAAGTATACAATATTTTTTAATAGCCTTCAATATTTTTTGTGTTTTTGTCTGTGTACATAAGGTATATTGTTATTATTCTAAACAATGCAGACGAAGTCGCGGGTATCAGCTAGCGCTAAATATACTTAGATACGAACATACAAATAATAGATGGACATTGTGTGTTTGCACGTTGAAAATATTAACGCAGAAACAAAATTTTGTTATATGTTGTAGCATCACGCCTTCAATCTCCGAAGAGGTAGGCAGAGGAGTGTAGTACACTCCCGCGTTTCACCAGTTACGTTTACGTCCCCCAATGGAATAGTGGAGAGCCGTAGGTGCTGTTCGCCATACACCGGGTACAAATCCGGACTCTACAACACTCACAAATCGACACCCCCAGCCACCAGTAAGAATTTTCAGTATCGAGTCGCAGTATCTGCATTTTTATTTATTTCTTTTTTATTTATTTATTTGGAAAACTTACAGCTAGTACAAAGCATATCAAACAAATAAAGTAACATAATGACAGCCATTTACATGGTTTCACATATAATATAAAAGTAGAGTAAACGAAGGTAACATAAAGGTCGAAAAACAAACATTTCCTTGCATGGTTTATGGTTAAGAGTTAATTATTATATCTTGTTAATTTACTTGATGTCAATGTGTTGGAACTGTTCATGTTAAAATAAGATTATTGATGGTTTCCATTATATACTGCCTCGTAGGTCGTGTTGGTTGCAAGCGCGACTGCCGATCGGGAGATCCTAGGTTCGAATTCCGGGCTGGGCACTATCATTTTTTTGTAATTTAGATTTTCTAGTACTGACTCCGAGTCTGGATATGCGCCCAGTGTATGGTAATAGACTCACTACCTATTCCATAGTGGGGCGTAAAATAACTGGAAAAACGTGGGAGTGTTCTACATACCTCTGCGGGGATTACAGGCGTGATGTTACGTTCCATAATAAACATCTTATTAATCATAATAGAGTCTGGGGAACATATTCACAGTCATCAGACGCCAACTTAGACAGGACCTGCATTAGGGACACCTTTGTTTTGGCTGTAGCCTGCCGTACTGGCTACGTGCGAGTTTGTAAACATCGTACGCCTTAGAGAACGTAATGGACGATCCTAAGGTGTACAGGTTACTTCGAACCGTTGATCAACATCGTTACAGCAAGTGATTTTAATTTTAAAACAGACTTTTTTGTAAAGAGACGGTCCTCAGATTTTGAACCCAGGACTCCGGTGTTAGAGGCTGAATTTTAAATCGCTCCGCCGTCACAGCTCTTCCTTGAAATTAATTCACGATTACATTATGTTCTAATAACTCTTATAACCGCGAATAATTGACCTAAGCTACTACATTAAGCTCTGATGTATGTACGCTATTATACAGTATTATACAGTATGAACAATGACCGCATGAATTGGTAAATAATAAATTTTTTTGTGCAAAAAGATATCACTTCATATTTATAAAGATTTGCAGCTAATGAAATCGAAATGTATTTCGTCATAAGATGGCCTTCCATCGGGCGTCGTCGTCTCCAATTGGTCATGGCCGGCATGGTCTCAGGAAATCTAAACGATACTTGTCATAATATTGGATCATTTAACGGTACATTGCTCAATCTCATATACCAAAGCATCGAGTAAATCAATATACAAATACAACCAGACATTGAATAGTGGAGAATAATTAATAATAATAATAATAATACATACAATAGACATCAATTTATGATAGTGGAGGATTTTCCGATGGCTTCTGGCCAACGATTTATTTTATTGTTCTATATTGCACATCATAACAGACGATACTAAGGGCTAAGTCAATGCCCAGTGGCATTCTCCACCAGTCAACCCTTGGAGAATATGTTGACGATCTGTTCTCGCAGGACCGCTGGAATGCTGGGTTCTTGTATTTTTTTAAAATTTATTATTAAATTTTTTACAATAATATACAAGACAATAATGTTGCATTAATATAACCACTGAGGTTTATAATCTAATGCTACAAGAGCTAGCATCGATATTCATGTTAAAAGTAGTATTTTAATTTTGATTTGATATTTGTAGTTGTAACATTATTTCGCACAGTCGAGGGTAGTTTATTAATAAGTCGAGGTGCGGCAGCTGTCCGTTCGCCGTAAGTATTGCTCGCGCGTGTCGTAAACAACTGATTTTTCGCTATAGCCCGTGTGTATACAGAATGATTAATTAGAATTTTGAAATTGTCGTTAAGAAAATTTTCTTTGAGCAAATTGTATTTCATTTGAACATGTAGCGGCAAAATATTACAATGTTTAAAGAGCCAACTGTCATCATTATAGAATTGTAGTTTTACATTATTAGAGACTATATTTCTAAGAATTTTTTTTGAAGGATATATATTTTCTTAAGATACGAGTACGTTTTATAAGTTCGGCCGTAGCTGCTTAAACCATATTGAATATATAATTCACCTAGCGATTGGTATAACATCATTTTAATCTCAAAGGGAAATAACAAATAACAATATTAGCAAGAAACCGCCTAAGTTTGTTACATACCTGCTCAATATGTTTACTCCAAGTGAATTTGTTGTCAATTGTTAATCCGAGGTAAGTATGGGTATCGACAACTTCTGTAATAGGGCAGTAACAGCGGTTCAAATTAGTTTTATGTAAGCAAGCATGTTCGTGGACAACTAAGTTATGAAAAGGGGAGTATTTCACGTATGGGGATTTTATGACTAGTAGTTTCGTCTTATTGGGATTCAACACCAGACCAAAATCATGTCACAAGATTATTTATGTCGGATTGCAGGAGGTTGCTAGCTATAAATGGATCTTTGTTGCTCACAACGAGGCATGTGTCATCTACAAACTGATAACACGTGGCGTTTTTTATACAGATGTTCATGTCATTGACATAGGATAAAAAATAAAGGGGACCTAGAACCCACCCTTGTGCTGTTCCCTTCGTAGCTAAGACATGATCGGTAAACGCCTTATCAATTTTTACTGTAAACTTTCTGTCTTGGAGATAACTCTTGCACCAGCAAAGTAACGGGCCACGTATTCCACAGTTGTCGAGCTTGCTGATTAGTTCTTTATGGTCCAGAGTATCAAACGCCCGCGAAAAATCAATAAACAGAGTTAGCACCTGTTTTCGTTGGTTGAGTTGCTCATTAACCAAATCTGTGAATTTTGATAAGAGGTTTGTTGTTCCTTTACCAGGCTGCAATCCAAATTGATTCTGGTGTATCACTTCATCCTTTCCATAAAATAGGTGTATTTGGTCACAGACATATTTCTCAACTATTTTATCTATGGAAGAAAGCAATGTTATAGGGCGATAATTTGAATAATAATTGCTCTGTCCCTTTTTATAAACTGGTCTGATTTTTAATTCTTCCGGGTACAGGCCTGATGAAACGCTGCGATTAACAAGATTGGCAATAGCTGTTGAAACTTTTTCATTTATCATTTTAATATCTAAATATATAAATAAGAGTCTTTGTAGGATGACATGTATTTTAGATCGACGTTCGTGTCACTAATAAGAAGAAACTTAAGTTTTGAGTCGAATATCGAGATGCAATTACCCAACTGCTTTACAAAAATATTCTTATTACTAGATGGCGGTCTACATACAGCACACACAACTGCGTCCAGGACTCGGTTTAGTTTCAGAGTGACGGTTAAATTTTCGAACGTTTTTGACTTATATTGGAATGGTGTAACCTTAATATAGTTTTTGATATACATTATAATCCCACCGCCTCGTTTTTTAGTACGCAGTTCTGTAAACATGTTATAGCCCGGTATATTGTACAAGTGAGAAATATCGTTGGAGATGCCGGCTTCTGTAATTACAATGACATCTATTGGAAATGAACTACTATGAATTGTTTGTAGTAACTTAGTAAAAGTTTTAATCATGGATCTTATATTAAAATGTATACAAGATAGTTGTAATCTGCTTTTATGAGCTAGTTGTTTATAGAAATTATTGATGGACTTACAATTTAATATTTCATTTATATGCGTTTCCATTATAAGAATATAAGTTGGGATTTCTAGATATGAATTAGATGCAAATGACAATCAAGTTTAAGCTATTATCATTTTAAATGGCTTGAGAAAATTGTTCAATATCTTGTAAAGAACGAATATAACATATTTTACTGGTGCTAGTTATTCTTACACAAACCTTGCCATCTTTACACAAATTCAAATGATTTACTTAATTGCTTCTAAGCATTATACAACAGTGTTTTAACGTGCTTCGTAAGGGCTTCCCTAATGAAAATTCGATTTTTCCTTAGGGATGTTAGGTAACAGTTGAGCCACAGTGAGACATTTTTCTTTACCAGCATCTATCCATTGCTTACGAGCCGATTTCGTCTTCATTTCGGCAATAATTGGAGCGGGTTTATCTTTACCACCTGGTAATCTTTGGGTTGATAAAATTTCACTCTCGTCCAAGTTTAGCTTAGAAGCGATGACTTGTACTATCTTGTGTACATCTTTCGGTGGTATATCAGGGAGACCAGCGAATTCCAGCAAGGGTGACAAGGATTTTTGCTCGTAAGTTTTTAATCCTTACTCTAAAACATCTATTCTTAATTCTAGATTTTTGTTTTTATTTATAAGTTACTCATTTTTATGCTCCAGTTTTTTTATTACATTGTCCTGCTTTTGTATAGAATGCTCCATGGTAGTGATTCGATCGCTTAAATACTCAAGAGAAGCCTCAAGGCTACCGATTTCCTCTTTAAAAGTTTTCTTCAATTCGCGACTGATGTCCTGTACAAGTTTCCATGTGTCAATCTTTTAGACAAGGGAAATAGGTTCAGGAACATCGTCTTCACTTCCGTCATTAGGGATAATAAATGATGATCTCTGTGACAGATTTTTTTAGCAATCTTCACAGCTCCTTTCTATGCCCGGAGAGTTTCGCAGCGTGTTTAGGTGTTTGTTAGATAATTTAGTACATGTAGTGTCAGTGTCATCATAACATTTGTAAACACATTTAAATTAATTAGACAATGTAGTAATGGGATTGTACTCTCTGTAAGTATTCATTGTTAATGCTTTTGTATTGTGACATTGGAATTTTCCGATTAGGTATTCTACTGCGGAATACAATGTAAATAAATCCACCAATTAACTTCTTGTTGAGTCATTTTGGTTAGAAATTATTGAATTGTAATATTCGCGAACGCCAAGTCACACGAGTATGCAAATTTAGTACTTTTTAATGGCACTTATTGCAGCTTATTTATTTTTGTATAAATTATGCACAGGAGTTGGCTGTTAGCGCCATCTATTGTTACATTTCATCCGTGTTTGTTAAATATATGATCTGTAATAGTTACTACTTAGTTCGCTTGGAAGCGTTGTTACCAATGAACTTTTTTTGAACTAGATGTCGCTGTTAAAGTTTTATTACGACTGCTATATTCAGTTTGAATCAATAATTTTTTAACCGCTTTTCTGAAATTTTAAGTCGCAATTTTTACTTACATGCGATTTTTACAATTAATTTCAAAACATTTAATTGTTGTAGTCTATTTTATGTGTCAAATAAGAATTTATAATATAAAACCGTCATAAGATTTAGCACTTATTAATTTAGTCTAAGGTATTTTACAGCTTATACAAAACTTCAACTTAATTTTTAAGCTATAATCTCTCGTTTGAAACTGCTCACACACATTTTCACTAGTTATAGTTTTTTTTTAATACATTTCTTCGCGATGCTAATGTTTACCCCCACACAACGCCATCTATCGAATTCGTAAGACATCGTGTTTCCCACTCGTACGAAATTGGCATATTTCGCAGTATGGCCGACTGCGTTGACAAAGATTTGCTAAGCTCGACTATTGGAATCATTACTCAATGCATACATAGCTCAGTACTAGACAAGTTCTTCTAGACAGAACATCTACTTTAGCAATCAGAAAGATAATTTTATTATAGCCGAAAATTCATTTTAAGCTATCCACTAGTCTAATAGATCAGTCAAAAATTAGATTGGTAATCAGTTTATCATCATTATTATCATCATTAGCCTACGTCCACTGATGGACATATCTAAAGCATCCTTGAGTGGCTTTCGTCTATAATCCCTAAGCTAGGCGTGCAGTTTGAGGATCGCAGAGCGCGACGTGTCTCTCCACCTACGCTACTGCCCACAGGCGGCCAGGCCATTTGATCGTGCCTAAGTAAGCTTCGCTGTTCCGCGATCGTCCACCACTTGTTTTAGTCGCCTCTTTCCAAACACTGGTATAATGGCATACGGTCTGGAGATTTATTGTTTCTCCACCTTAACACAGGGAAGAATAAAGATGATTAAAAAATTTTAATTATGGGTAACGGTTAAGATAAAGTTTTTCTATACCAGTGTACTCATATCCTACAAAAATGGCTTTAATTTCTATTACTATACTATTATTGAATTCTAGCCGCATTCTATTTTGTCACACTGCTGGTATGTGACTATTTCAATTCCTGGAGCAACGACTGTCAATTTACCTTCCTAACCAAAGTACATCGACCGTAATTTATTGAAAAACGATGCCCAAACACACTCATGAATAAATTAACACACGCGCCGTTTCTTAGTGTGTGTATTTGTGTGTGAGCGCTTACGCCGCACAATTTCTATTGTTTTTATTTTATTACATGGTAGATAGATACTTCTAGAAAACATATTGCAAATTCTCAGCCATGATCTGACATCGATATCATCTATAATTATTAAAAGAGTTATTAAAATTGTCTATTACGAGATAAGCTGCAATTGAAAATATTTATCCTAGAGATCCTAGATAAGCTTTTCAAACAAACAATCGGGATTCTATTTCCATGTTATTCTTTGAATAGTTCTGCCAAACTCAAATCGTCGTTTTACACTCATGTTCAACTATGAAGCATAGCATTGTCTTTTAAATTGCTTTTTATGTCTGTGTATATTGAATATTAGACAAAAAATAGAAGCTAGAAACGAATTTAAATTGAATATAATATAATCCAATATTCATTTTCACGACCGTCACAAATTTTTAGTCCCCGTTCATATTTACATCAAGTTTATGATACACCGTGCTCTTTTTTCGTCCTTCAAATCGCTTCTCCTTTTATGCTTTCAGTGTTTATTCTCATTTTCTCAGTGTTTATTCTTATCTCTTTGGTCCTCTTCAAACGTAGCTTCCTACCCCCACGTGAAGATTATGCAATGAGCTTCCTTCGGAGGTGTTTAAGATACGCTTTGGCACGGGGTTTGTCAAAATTACGTTAAAAAGTTCAATCAAAACAGGCAATACATTGGTGACGGTGACCATTAACTTTTGGGTGGCCGTCTGCCTTTAATACAAAATATATAAGTGCGTGTTATTTTAGTTTTGAAATTATTTGTGTTATTTTATTTGATATGAAAATACAATGTACGTACAGATAATATTAATTTATATTATACATGCGTACCCAATGTAACTGTATTTAAATTAAATAACAGACCATTCGTTTGCATTCATTATACTACAATACACCGAGCGAAGTATTTAAACTTTAGTTCAATACTTGTGTACTGATTGAGTAAGACGCGCCACAAGCCTTAAAAGTTTCTCGTAACGGAAAAAAACTAAGTAAGTAGTGATACAAATGAATCGATTAAATAATAAAAAAATAAAACACATCGACGAATGGGAAATTTTGAAAATGATTGGGTTTTTTTTCAGGACAGTCCGAAATGGGGTTATTAGAAGATCGCGACCTAAGCTCTGTTTGTAGCATACCCGGGTTCTACAAAGGAAAAACAATTTTCATCACTGGTGGTAGCGGTAAGTACACAAGAACATGTTTTTACTTCCCGATGGAGAATATCGTCTGT
>DWTR01000119.1:0-13037 GCA_018244935.1 Ardaris minthe | reverse complement strand
GTTAATAACATCTTTTATATCTGTACTTATATATGTATCGGTTATCACATTGTAGTGTATACGTATGCATTCTTATATTGAATGTTTATTCTAATATTGACCTCGTGTCTCTTCCCGGATCCGATGACCTTAACATCGCAGGTTGTAAATTGACGTGCGAATAACGGACCCTCTGACAAAGACAACTCAAATCGACGGATTAATGTAAATTTTCAAAACGTGCATATTGAACTTAAGAATGCAACTTCAGATCGAACCTAGACCACGTTTCAAGATTGTGGGATTGAGAACTCCAGATTATATTATTTTGATCTCTAACAGTAAGTTAAATGTAGAGATTTCGAAAACAATAGAGCTAGAAAGGTCAAATCACTGCAGCCAACCGGTTTGGATAAGATATTCTATGATAAATGGGTACATAGACATAGCGTATTTTACTCAACATTTACAAACAATGTTCATTTCACCTACGACACACTGCTTTATTCGTGGTGACGATCCCACTACGGTCACGCGACATCGGAACCTATTGCTTGCGTTTTAAGCACTATATTTGAACGTTTAGATGTTGTTGCACTGGGAGTCGCGTTTGCGGCGCGGACGTGCGTCGTCAAACAATGACACAACGACACCGAGCGATGGCAACACTGGCGCCCACCGAACAATGCCGTTTAGAATTGCGCCACGGGCTCATGACCATCGGGTGCGTTCGTTGGCTCGGATTTATCTCGTCGAAGAGCCTCGACATAATTGTTATTCGTATTTTTTCATATATTCAGTGTTCTAACTTGACAATAATTTAGAGAAACCGCTTGGGAATAATGGTATTGTAATATCCTATCGATGTATGGATGTATTTTATAGCTTGACGTGTTTTTTATTGGAGATTGTACATATCGATAAATAGTTGCGTGACAACCATACACAACGGTCATTATTATATCGATAGTATCAATTTTTGGTAAAACGCTACGAATAATAAAGGTCATATTATTAGATTACTACCAATCATCTAGAACATTCTGACAGTATGTTGGACTGTTATTTTTGAGCTGTGAACTTCTGTTTATACATACTGGTTTCATGTAGTGAGCTCACGATATAGCATAGGTTTGTTTGCGAATGTTTCATTATCTTCGTACTGCAAATTGTAAATGAAAATCTTACGGCACTTTTTACTTATCAGCAAATACAAATGTTTGTCATTGGATAATGAATTATCACTGCAGCTAATCTATGCAGAGTGGCGAGCAGCCCGGGCCTACTGAGGCCTTAGTTCAAATGCTTTGTGTCTTAAAGTATTATTATTATATTGTCAATATAGGTCTTTTACGTGGTGTCCCTGTAACTAGGGACTAGAATACGAGCTACGGTGTCTCCTGCCTGTCGCAAGAGGCGGTTATAAGGAGAGTGCGTTTTATGGGAGATCCCGGAGTCCTATTAGCGCAGTAAAAGGCCACCGAGGGGGTCTCAGTGAGGTCAAAATGCCACCTAATCCAGTATCTTTGCCAGGATATCGAGTACCTTCTGAAGGTTTCTCCCTCCCGATACAAAAAAAGGTTCTTTACGGGGTAGGCCAAGAGCGCCAAGTGACTTATATGTCTGTCCTTATAGACCTGACTCTATAAAGTCCTGCTCTTCTGACTTCTCCATGTGATAGAATCTGACTTATTGTTCATGATAGATGAGTCTGGTCTCCCTCGGCACCAGCATTCATGAACATTCCGATTGTATTTTATGACAATATACTATGGGAATGACGATGTATACAGTAAAGTCTCAGATGAAAACCTAAGGCTCAAATAAGAAATTAGAATAATTTATTATTTAAAATCTGAGATTAAAACCACCCACTTAAGTATGATTAGTTCAATAATAGCCGCTTACAATTAGGCGCTTAAAAATAGACGCAGTAATTAAGCTCTGGAGCGGACCCTGCTGCCATTGGAATTTTGAGAGTGATATGACGTTAGATACTCTTATAAGTAATTAATGAGGCTATTTGATTATTAATATAATTACTTACGTCTTCTAAGTAAATTGCATATTTATTCACGACTGCAGGTATAAAATGATTGATAGGAATATCCACAATACTTACAGCGGTCGCACTACTTGAATGGTGCAGTACATGTGTGAGTAATAAAGAATCCTGACCACCTCAACGATCTTGATAAGATGAAAACAAGATTACATAGGAAATAGAAAATCGCGCACGCGAAAGTTTAAGTAGGATAGCAACGTAGCGCGCGCAACGCACTTGGGGAAATTTTATGCCACCTCATTGAAAATACATGAAGCCGTTTCGATATACTGTTAGGAAACGGGGATCGCTTTTACACTCTTGGTTTTTCCCGGTGTGATTGTCTCGTTGCTAGAGTCGTTGCAAGCGCGTGTATTTATCGAGAGATCCTAAGTTTGATCTCACCCGATATTTTTAACTTAAAATTAAATTTATTAAATGGATCCTCGTTGGTCGTGTTGGTTGCAAGCGCGATTGGGTTCAATTCCCGGGTCGGGCACTATTGAATTTTTATAATTTAGATTTTCTTGTAGTGGCTCGGAGTCTGGATATGAGCCCGGTGTATAATAATAATAATAATGATTTATTTCATCATGTTCAGGTGTATGGCAATAGGCTCACCACGTATTCCATAGTGGGACGTAAACGTAACTTGTGAAACGTGGAAGTCTACTACACTCTTCTGCCTACCTCTTCGGGGATTACAGGCCTTATGTTAGGTTTTTTTTAATTAAATGGATTTGTGGCCAGGTGTGTAAAAATTGACTTAACTCTTATTCCATCGTGGGACTTAATACACAACTGTTTAATCGTGCGAGTGTACTGCACCTCTTTGTATACCCCTTCGGGGAAATGCATGCGTAATGTTGTGTTACTTACTGTTTGCAGGCGCGGGATACATATCGCCCGAGCCGATGTACCCGGACCGCGGGGACATATCCGCCCCAGTGGACCCCGACGTGACTGTGTCGAAGGACAGCCGGCGCGCGTCCTCGTCCCCCAAGGAGACTCCTCTGTTGAGACTTAGAAATGGAGCCCTGCAGGCCGGCCTCAACGAGCGCTTGGCCAGAGTCGTGGCTCTTAGAAAGGTATATAATTGATACAATATTAGTTTGAAACGATTACTAATAGGCCATTTTGTTATTTATAATTTGTAATAGTTGAAAATGATCGATGAAGTAGGGTGCATGAAAGGAGCCTCGCTAAGCGGCGACTGTGTCTATTTAACTTCAAACACGTACCGCCCGGCGCACCCTGGACATTGCGACTAATCCATTCACCACGACGGCTGATCACCCAACGACTCCCCTCGAGACCAAGTAATGAGATCAACTGTCGATTCGAAGAAGAAGAACATCGATGAAGGTAGTACACGCTAATGGAATTTTATGAAAATGTCGAAACTTGGTAACTTGTTTGCGTACCAAGCGTTAGTTAAAAAAAATAATGTGTTACAATCAGTGTGTTGTATCGGCTCTCACATTACAATACGATCGCGTTTACTGTATGGCCGTAAACGGTAGGATGGTCTTGTGATGGGGGGCCGTCACGGCTGGTCACATGCGCGCGTCCGCGCCGCGAAGTGTTCCCCCTAGTTTATTTCACAATAGGCACCTATTTGTGTACTGAAATACTGCGCCGCGGGTCTCGGAACGTGAGTATCGTTCTGGCCCGTTGTGGCACGGTGGTCGGTGGATCTGACTGTTGCGCGGGGGGTAGTAGTGGGTTCGGTGCCCATTCAAAAGGAATATTTGTTATGTCTCGGTGTAAAATAATATGTAAGTGTATATTTCTATGTATTTATGTAGTTTATCAGCCTTCTGGTCAGCGTGGGGTCACCTTTGGGATCAGGTGGCCGTGTGTGGAGATGTCCCAAGATGTTATTATATTATGTTTTGTGCCTCATTGTGTAATTATCGCCAGTTTACTAGCAGTCTGGTTACGATGGCATACTCTGCCTAGTTTATGATCAGACGGCCCGGTGTAAAGCTGCCGTACAATATTATTAAGTAATATTCCACATACAAATACGGTACATGCATGTCATAACAATACTAATATTCGACATTAACAAATGTAAAGCAGATTAGAAAATTGCCGTACGAATTGTTTCCTTTCACGAACAGCTATTGTGTGTCGTTATCAAGTAGGCCGCAGGGCGTAATAAGACTCAACATATCGATGTGGCGACCTTCCGTGTGTACGCTTAGATTCTTCCGCGGTTCACTACAACAAACATATCCTAGACTACTCAGTCTACTACTAGTCAGTCATTTATCGCTTCTTTGCTTTGGAGGGGTATGTGTCTCCAGCGGGCGGACTAGGGCAGGCTGTGTGTGTAACGAGGCTCTGCGCTGCAGGGGGTGGAGAGCCAGCGCAAGACGTCCGCGCTGCAGCGGAACGTGGTGTACCCGCTGGCGATGCTGCTGCTGCTGGCGCTCACGGCCATCACGGTGCTCATGGTGCTGCAGAACACCCTCGAGCTGCTCATTGGGATCAAGGCCTTGCCGCTCAGCACCAGGGTGAGCTGACGGCAGCCGCCGCAGGGTGCTTTGTTACAGTGACATATTGCACGTGTTTATTACGGTGGTGATGTTAAGAATATTAGGCACAAAGTCCGCTTTGAATAAATGACGAGCTTTCCAGTGAGGTTATGTGGATCATAAATTATTTTAATTTGAATGTCACTTTTATTTTTGCGCTGTTTCAAAAGCGCTCATTCCAATGACACATTAGAAAACAATGGCGTAAACTTTCTCATTCTGAGAGCAAGGGGGCGCGCGTCGAACAGTGGAACAATGAAACGGTCGCAAAAAGAATGCAAAGTAAACCGTGCAAGTAATAAGGTAAGCACATTACAGAGCGGCCGCGCGTGTTGCAGCAATTCACGCTGGGCATCGCGTCGCTGTCCAAGCTGGGCTGGGCGGGCGCGGCGCTGGAGGCGTTCCTCATCCTGTACCTGCACGCGGCGTCGCTGACGGGGCTGAGCGCGCCGGCGCGCGCGCTGCGCCTGCTGCCGCGCGCGCGCCGCACGCCGCTCGCGCGCATCATCGCGCTGTGCGCGCTGCTGCTCACGCACTCCACCGCGCAGCCGCTGCTCGTCAAGATACTCGGTGAGCACCCGCCACCCACCGCGCCACGCTACGCTCCTACTGGGCGTACTATACGTTTTTGTAATTTCGATTGCATTGACTGCCTCGTTGGTCGGGTTCAATTCCCGGGTCGGGCACAATTGAATTTTTCTAACTTAGATTTCCTAGTAGCGGCTTGGAACCTGGATTTGTGTTCGCTGCATGGCAATAGGCTCACCACCTATTCCATAGTGGGACGTAAACGTAACTGGTGAAAGAGTGGTTATTGTTAATGTTTAAAAAGGTTTCCGATGGTTTCATAACATGTTATGAAGCAGGAGCCAGGGCTCCTTCATTTTGTTTCCTAAAATGTCTTAGGTAGAGAAAGCTTTAATAAGAGGAAAATTTGTAAAATAATGTTTTCAAGTCTTCAAACATTCATCAATGATTAAAGTTAATTTAATATTTTTCAATGCAATGTACTCCTTTGATGCACTCCTTTATTGATATGAACTAATTTGTGTTCGGCTGTTATAAACTAAATGTGGAAATGTAAAATCGCTCGCCAGGCATAACAAACTTCGACTTGCTGGGCGAGTTCGGGCGCATCGAGTGGCTGGGCAATTTCGAGCTGGTGTTGCTGTACAACGCGATCTTCGCCGCCACCGTGACGCTGTGCCTCGTCAGCAAGTTCACGGCGAGCGTGCGCCGCGAGCTCTACAACAGGTTGGTGGAGAACGTCAACACGGTCGCGCACTGCGTGTCCTTCCTTAACAACTGACACGCGGCGTACGCCCTTGTACATCCCCGAAGTCTGTTCAACGAGTTTCGATTAAATAAATAAAAAATACAAATTGTGGCCTGTCGCTAGTAATTTTTACTAATACATAATAAAAGAAACAAGGAAAGGCTTGTATTGGCTCATGGTGAGTATAAAAGTAAAGTCCTTTCAATATTTGTTATCTGTTGAAATTACAATATGGCCGCGTCAGATCGCCCGCCCGGCGCCGAGCTTGATGACAGCTGCGCGCCACGTACGTAGCACTGCGCACAGAGAACTCGGCGTAGGGCAACAAGTGACGCCAGTTATATAAATTTTCGTAATAAATTTATCAATTGTCGCCGAACAGACTTTAGGCCTTGGATTATGTTCAATAGATTTAATGCGAAACGAATTCTAATGAATTTTTAAAATATCTATACAGATTTAGATATTTTACTTATATGAGAAACGAGTCTATAGATTGTTACAGAAATATAACAACATAATTATAGCTAATAATCATATTATATTTAAAAAAAAAACAGAAAAATAGTGTTAATATTTTTGTAGAGTTCAATGTAAAAATTTAATAAAACAAGTAAGTAGAATTGTATCTGTAATCCAATACGTGGCTTTTTAAATAAAAAGTAACGATCTGTAATTAAAGTGATATTAATGTATAATGTTGTGTTCTCAAAATGTTTTCGAGTTGCTTACGTCTTTGCGAAGTTGTGATATAGAACACGATACTCATAATACCTATATGTTATAACAAGTTTGGCATAATCAAATCTTTAATGAATTAATAAAAATAGTATAATAGTAAAAAACATGATAAATTTACTCTAGCATAACTTGTAACTCAACATTTTACTTTAGCACCTTGCATTTATTTTTATGATTTGATTCCCGATTTATTATCGATTTTTATTTTAATGAAAATTTATTTTAAAAAATGACATTTTATTAACGTAGTTCTCGGGGGACGATGCAGAATTATTACAAATTGATTTGATTTTATAACTAATGAGACTGAATTTGTTAACTAATTACAATTTATGTCAGAGATTATTTATATTTATTGTATGATTAATGTTTAATGTATCTGGTTGTTTAAATTAATTTTATTACAATTTAGTTAGTGGTCCACATTATTGTGTAAGATGTGTTACAATATACTGCCATGAGTGAGTGTTTATGGGTTTTTGTGTTAATGAGTTGTTGATATTTATATTGGGTTGCTAAAATCACATGCTGGTACTTTGATAATCTCATTTATCATTTTCCCAGTGTGTGCTTATGTAATATTCGAATATATAATGATTTTGAATAATAGCGAAAAGACATTTGAAGACTGTTATTAGAATAGAAATTGTACATTTAATTCTTTGCTCAATGTCATAGTTGTACCCGCAATGGCCGATACAATTATGAGATTTTTGTTTTGTGTTGTGAAAATTGTGTGTTGTTTCAAGGCTATTCGATGGGTAATCTAGTCGGTGTGATTTTCTGTGGCTGGTGCAGGTGGAACATTTATTTAACTTGTGAGCTTCTATTTCAAATTAAGAGAACAAATGCTCAGAATGCTAAATCACATTCATCGCTAACCAACATGTCTGCACTAATTCTCACCAATCGCAAATTGTCATTGTATGGTTGCACAAAACATTGTGTCCATACAAATCCCAACATAAATACACTGCTGTCCCATTAATATATTAATGAGGTAAAATATAAGAAAAACTATATTTGCATACTACAAATTACAATATATAGTTTAAGTTGCCCAATAGTTAATTTTAATTGTTAATAAATAATTAATTCTTGAAAGTAGCTGTGAACCAATCGCGATATAAGCTGTGAAAAAATTTGTTACAAGAGATGTTGAAATAATAGATACTAAGGTTATTTTCTGTAGTTTTCTCTTGTGTATTATGGATGTCTCTTAAAAATTTGTGTGCACTCCGTATTATAACCGTAACGAAGGCCTGTGGTGCTACAGAAAATGCTATGATCGGGTTCTATTATTGTGTAAATTAAAATGTAGCAAATTTATATATCTCATAGGTACTTTGTTCTGTTATAATAGGGTTTTGTGTATTTGTAAGCTTTGTGTGAATTTTCAATAGTATAGTGTAGTAAATGTTTAGTGTGAATTTTATACATTTTGTATTATCTTGTACCAAACGTTGAGATTGCATTTGAAATAATATATGGAAAAATTGAAACAGTTCTTTTTATTTTCTATGCCCATGTTTATAGCCCTGTGGTATTTTTTTTCTTTGAGTTCTAGTTTGAGAACATTGTTTTAATGAAATAAATGTAGTCACATTTTTATAGATATAGTTAGGAGTTTTGAATAGTTTCAGTTACACATATAAATTCACTCACACTACGATATTTTTGATTATTTTTAAATTCTACATTTTTTACTCTACATATCGAATCATTTGCTTTCTCATTCACATGCTTTTAATTCATTGCTTTGTTATTAAATGCACTTCATTTTTAGGGTCACTATGTTGTTAATATTCAGTCTCATTAGGTCTCATGTAGAATTGATTGGTACTGGTCTGATGTGGGAGTGGTTTCATGTGATTTTTTTTATATTAACAGATTCAAATGGATGGCAGATGTGTTCACTGTGTGTGAAGATGTTCCTACTAATGTGCCCGGGGAACGTTTTTCAGTGGAGCGATCCGGTACTGAGACTGTAGACTATCATGAAGACGTGAATGGCCATCAGAAGTCTGAATAAACAGGAATTGGGCTATCATTACGAGCTATCACGGGCTATCATTGTCATTACGAGCAGCCTGGGGCAAAGAGTTACCCCAAGTACATGAAAACTATTTAATATTATTGAGTAATTGGAGAAAGCTTACAGTAAAGAAGCTTATTACAGAAGCAAACAGCAAGATCTGCTCCTGTAATTTACACAAACTGTGATTCTTCTAATAGACTTTAATGATATTTTTAAGAAAACTATTGTATATTACATTATCAAGAAAATTATGTAAATGAAGTTAATAAAAGTTTGTGTATGATATTTTTTCTCACTACATCATCTACAAATAGTGCATTAAAGCAATTGTATATAAGGGCACACAGTCAGATGCAACTATAGGAAGTTAATTGTGCTCATATGAAGAGCTTAATACTCAATAAAGAGGGCTATTTATTCCTGTAAATAAGTATTGGCTGCAATTCATTGTAATAATTTCCTTTTGCAAAGTCTTTGAACTAATCAGTTGACAAATTTTAATGAGGATTGACTAAATTGTTAATTTCATTTTATTGTAGTGGCAGTATATTAAGAACTTTATATATTCATAAAAATCTTGTGATAATGAAATAAATAAAAATAAATAAAAATCCATTATTACTCGTCATCTGTTTTATTCTGATTACATTCCTCTATTGGTGTCGCCACCATTACATACTTGCCAATTCTTCTAGCCTGTGCCCTGATTATTAATTTACGTACATTATCCCTTATTACCTTAAGACTTTCGTTGCTGTTCAACCCTAATATAAACCTTAAGTTAATAACATCGTGCACCCCTCTCACCAGGGTGTCATTGTCTGCTCCACTTGTCAGAACAATGTTCCTGGATTTACCAATGGCATGGTATGTATGTGCTGTACTAATTATATTCTTCCTGACAGTGGAACCCTTGATGGCTGGTGAATACATGAGTTCAAAAAACACATTGCGTTCTACCGCTTGTCGGTACAATTTTCTATTAACTTTAAATGATATTTTAGATTCGGGATTAAATGTTATCATATCTATGTCTAGAGAACTACAAGCATACTGAAATGCTTGTAACGTTTTCGGTAGCACAGCAACGATGTCGTACTTTTTAATGTTCTCAGATTTATTAATTTTATGTGATATATTCGTATCGGAAAATTCCAATGTTAGTCTTTGTAATATGTTCAGCTTACAAGTATCCTTTACATCTTGCGGTATTTCTATTGGTGGTGGTATAAAATAAACCTTGTCTTTTTCTCCTTTCTCTTTTGGATCACTCCTCCTCTTTTTCCTTTTAGGCTCCTCATTCAGTTCTTCGATTAAAGTGTTAATAGCTATAGTATTGAAACCTAATTTCTCTATTACACTGAGCTTGTTTAAATCATACGTTTTGTTTAGTGATACATCACAGAAGCCCCAATTTTTTAACTCCATATTTTTCTTCTTATAGGTTATTCTAAATGATTGAAAGTACACGAGACAGATTGTTATTATTGTCGTTGCAAATTTACGAAATTCATTCGAAAAAAGAAAAGGATCTAAGTTGACTTGTATCAAATATCTAATTTTGATGTTTGGTTTATTTATTCTGCAAATCTCTACGACCCAAAACAAAATATAAGATAATTAGACAGACACTAAAGTCAGTGGCACAGATAATATTACAAACCATAGGTTCCCAATATTTGTGAACGTATAACGAAACGCAGAGTTATTAATACCGTTTATATCAATTCGGGTACTTTATACAGTATATAGATTTTTAAGAATTGTTAACAGTTAATTAGCCATCAATTTATTTGCTCACAACTATATTGAAAATACAACAATGTACATAATTCATATCAGACGGTAACGAAAGTACCAGTTCGATTTGAAATTTATATCATGTAGATATCGATTGCAATTGTATTTACTGAAATATCGATTCAAACATATTGCACTTAAAAAAATATTTTATGTGTGGAATCAGGACCAGCAAAGGAAGAATATGTTTTCAAAATCAGTAATATATTACTGCCTTCAAAGTGAATGTAGAAATTAAAATAATTTAAATGTCATCATGATAAAATATCAACCAGTCAAAATATGACATTCCAATCATTAATATGAATTATTAATTTTATCTTATCTGCGATGGTTTTTCAAATTGTAATAGCAGGAGAGTCGCAAAGTGAAAGATTTGCCGAAGTATGCTTGATAGCTGACTATTTATCCCAGAATCTCCCAAAGTTTTGCTATAGACGAATAGAAAGACCAGTTTTAGAATGGAAGGTGATAATTTTCTCTATAAACTAAAGCTTTAAACAAGGACCGTGCTTATTTCTTTGTGTAAATATTTATTACAGGTATGGTTATATAAAATAAATCAAAAAAATAATTGGCATCATGTTGGTAACTTACTTATATGGAAAGAGTTCTTGACGGACGGTAGCAAATCCTTTTATATAGGCGGTGCATCAGAATTTTTTGATTACTGTTATTCTTATTACAAGTTTGATACGTATCTGGCTGCTGAAAGATTTGAAGATTTGATAACCAATTATGGACAGTTACAATTTAAACATAAACGAGAAACACAGTTGAAATTCCTTGACACTGATTCTATAATTACAAAAAAATCGGAGAAAAAAAATTTTGCTGTTTGTATTTCTGGCGCTGCACATCCCTTAACAATGCATTTAATATCTGGCCTCTTAGACATGACGTTTGGTAATAAACGATTTTCAAAAATATACATTTACGATAAACAAGACGCAACATCGTTTCTAAAATTCGTAGAACGTGAATGTTACTACATTGGAAGTAAAAATACGAAAGTTGTAAAATGCGTGAAGAAAATTGGCATTGCGCTGACAAATTCGGAACTTCTTATTATATTGGATCATTATTCATTTAAGTATGTTGCAAGATTTATGATCGTAATAGTATATCTAAATATTAAGTATTATGGATTAGTTCACATAATTGCAATTTTATTTCAGTGCGGATATTTCAGTTGGAAGCTGGCTGTGTAAAAATAAAAAAATAATGCAAAGCTTAGCTTTTATGATCAATGCTTCTGCACCACCTAATATTTGCATAATACTGCCTAATCTTGGGCCGGCTTGCTATAATGCAACTGTATTAAGAAACTCGGTCACAAATATGAAAAAAAATAACATTGTTGTTGCGACTTCCGATCTAGGGTTGAATATAACGTCCATCGCCGCCAACATAGCTGAAGTGCCAATGAGAAACATGTTCTGTCCACCTGTTTGGGGTTTTGTGGGAGTAAATCATTTAGTAGATATTCGAACCACTATACATAAATACAATTCTTTTGATCCTTTAGCTAGATATGCTAAAGTTCCAAGAACTACTCTTTGTATTGGAACCCTAACACCTGAAATGCGAACTATGGAATATTTAATGCACTTTGATGAAAGTTTATGGTTAAAAGTAGCTGAGAAGAATGTTAGTAAATACGCGTTTATAAGTATTCTTATGCTATTCATTGCAATTAAAGTAAGTTACGGTGATTGTTTTAAAAACACTTCTTTACAGATAAAAAATGGAAGACGAGAAATGAATAAAGCAGTAGCTGTTTTGGATGCCATTAAGTTATGGTTTTTAGAGCAAGATAATAGTAAAATAATATCTCTGGGAATTTCTTGCGATGGTGAGATTATTACTATGTTAAGTACATGTACGTACCCGCAATAATTTTTGCCATTTAAAGCTTTTTAAATGCATTTTCACAGGTACTTTTGGACTGTTTTTTAATGGAGTATTCTCTCAGCCAGCTTGTATTGTAGATGGAGAATGGAAACCAGCAAGTAAATTCTTAACGCCTAGGGATCCGCAAGTGAACTTCTTGTATCTAGAAAAAATAGCTAAACTTGTAATGGAATTAGGGAAACATGACTTACCTCCTAACTTTTCTGCAGAGTAGGCTTTGATATCCTTGTACATAGTTACTTAGTTGTTTACTTTTATTTGTTAAAATTGTAATACTTTGTATTCATTCAGTTTGTTACTTTTATCGATTAATTAAATTATCGTTTAATTAATCGATTTCAGAAGCATCGATATACTTTTCTGTTTCAAAACGGTAAGCGAATTGTAAACAGGCACAGCACTAGCGAGTGCCAGATGAGACGTTCTAGTCCTAGTGAATGTATTCTCTTGTTTTGCGGAGAAATGTTATGACGTGCTGTAGCTGTCTTTGTTTCAATAACATTCGACTACTTTTACACGAAAGTTGTAGTTAAAAATAATGTAATAGATCGCGTAGTAATGTTACGCGAGCTTATTGCAATGAATTTTTCCAAAGTATGATCGTGCCAATAGGAGATAGCATAGTTAGGTGTTCATATTGGTTAAGTTTAGTGAATGTTGTGCCAATAATGAGATAGTGGAGTGTTGTGATGTGGTTGTGGG
>DWTR01000118.1:0-13125 GCA_018244935.1 Ardaris minthe | reverse complement strand
ACGATACTTTATTAACAATTTATAAAGCAATTAGGATATACGAGAAACAATTGTCTTTTTTGATCAAGTTGCTTGGAAAAATAATAGCGCTTTATTAAAGCAACCAGGTAGAGATTAGCTATTCTGATCACAGCTTTGTATTGTAATTTGAACTAATGAATTGTGTTAATTATTCATAAATAAATTTACGTCTTTCCAGTTAATATAGGGACCGTAAGAGTTCGAAACAGATTGGTACCGATCCCGCAATTGTTAGAACTTCTGAAAATATGTTCGGACTAAATGTGTTGCAAAAACAAGTTATCATCGTCATTGACTCTTTCAATTGTTACAATGTTGGAAACGAGTCTGTGGTAACATGAGAAAGGTTAATCTTGGTCTGCCACGTTGGTCCAGTGCACGTTGGTAGACTTCACATATCTTAGAGTGCGTCATGGAGAACTCCAAGGTACAAGTTGCCTCAGTTGTTTACCTTCATCTTTACAGTAAGTAATACTTTAATATTTATAACACACGTAATTTTATGAAGATTTACGCGCCAGAATTTGTACCCAAGACTCCTGAGTGGGAGGTCAAATTGTAAACCACTAGGCTATCACAGCTGTAAAAAGAAGTCGTACCACTTCTATTCTTTTTCTAAAATCTAAACTAAAAACCCTATTCAACAAATATTCTAAGATCATATCCTAAATACTTCCCGTGTTATTTAATATTAACTTAATAAATTGTAAAGACACCTGTCGACGTTCAAAAATGTCCGCAACAATTCGCCTTTATTGTCACAAGGGTACATTTTTCGAGCACATAATTAACTCACTAGCGAAAGATTGAAATTTTTGTGCGAGCGCAAAGGAGTTAGGGTTAAGAATTTGCTACAAGTCTCGACGAACTCTCGGGACTAATTACTTTGTTATATGGCAAAACTTTTGGGTCAACGGGAATTTACTTTCTTTATACAAGCTTAATTATCCGGCAAAATTGGGTCTATAATCGATCGCTTAAGGCTTTCGAACACTTATCTGTTAATTATGAAATGCCGTTTCATTTTGTTATGAATTACAACGTTGACTGGCTTCTTAATAATGGAATGTTATTTTGTATTTTGTGATTAGAACTCAATTTTATAAAACGACTATTGATATTGTGAATATTTATAACGATTCATTAAATAAGTGTCGATAAATACTTTTATATAACGATACTAAGAATATGAAAACGGCTAAGCATCTTAATTTCAAACACGATTTCAATAAAAATCTATGATTTCAGCATAATATCAATACATTCATTTTCCATTCAAGTCTAAGCATATTATTAATGCATTCATTTTCCTATTTGTTTTTGCAATTTAATGATATGATATAGAGATTTAGAGATTGATGTTAATTTGGGAGAGACTGTTTCGTAAGTTTCAAAAATAGAATAAATTAATAAATGTGTGTATAATTTTTAATGTAACTATTTTAACAATGTATACATATTTACATGATACATATACAGGAACGAACGTGTCCGAAACAACGAGATAAAATCTAACCGAAAATATATTGCCTGTTTCTGTAACTCGTTAATTCAGCGCCCGTTGAAGTCGACAGGCGATACCATTTGGAAATGAACGTTTGGTGACTCACCATGTTTCTTTTTCCCTCGATATTAAATAACAAACGGAAATGTTTCCCCTTTTGTATCTATTTGTCTTCAGCAATTCAACGTCATGAATGTAATGGTGCGTCAAAATGTTTGATTCACCAGCATAACATCTGCTGTGAATATTCCTTATTCACTCGGTAGGTTTCAAATTTATCAGATGAAAAGAAACAAACGTTTCTTGAAGATATGCAAAAGATGGCCAAAAAGAAAGTGCCATTTATTCAGCTGACTCTTGCGGTTGATAATGACAAAGCTGGCCACACTTTTATTGATGAATTTGATATTGATTTCATAGATGTTCAAACCGATTTACCACCTATTAAGGAGGGGGTAGATAAATCAGACTGGAACGAATTTTTAAAAGAGACTAAATCAGTTTTAAAAGGGGATATAGCGATGGATGAAGTACCACAATCACGTACAAGAGTAGATATTTCAAAAGCTAAGTTAGCAAGGCTAGAGGGTGAATTTGATTCTAAGGTAAAACAAGTTTACGCTCATGCAGCTAAAACGAATGGCCAACCAATGAATGATAAAAGAGGGGGGTATCGTCACATTCATCAACAAGAAAAAAAGGAAGATGCGGTTTTTAACTCCTTGAAAGAAATCAAGGAACAGAAAAAGCGTGTTGAAAAATTAGAACGTCAAGCGGAATTAAAGGAAATGGGGTTTAATCGACAAGGTGGCTTAAACATGACTGTTGAGAATATTCCACGTATTCAAGAAGAAATTGAGAAGTCTAAACGTGGAGAGTCACTTTTTAGTAAAACAACTATAAGGAAATATGAAAAGAAATTGAATGATTTACTCATTAAACAAGCTATTTCTAAAGTTGAAAATCCTCAATTGAAAAAATTAGTTGAGTCCGGAAAGGTCACTCAATGGAATAAGAACCCTACTATTCATTTTGTTGCTGGTTTAAGAAAAGTTGCTTTAGAGTTAAAACCAACTGGAGAACTTGACGTATCGGCAAAATTTCCTCCTAAAACTGATGAAGAGAAAAAAATTGTTTCTGAATTACTCCAAAAAGAAGCACCATTAACTCAAGAAAAGGAGCAAAAAGCAGATATGAAAAATACTGAGGAATTATCTGATTATTTTAAAGTTGAATTTAATGAGACTAACCCAATGAAAGGGATTGTTAGCCTTGAAGGTGAGATAGTAACCCTTGATTTAATTGAAAAAATTAAACTGTTTGACCAATCAGCTACAAATGAACAAGGTTATTATAAATTCTTTTTTGATGAATTTAAGAATGGTGAAAAAGTCAGTCAATTGAGGATAGATATTGGAGACGGAATAGGTAGAAATCAAAAATATTACCAACAATTAGAGGAAAAAGTAGTGACTTTTCCGAAAAAAGAGGTAGCTGAGAAGGATACTGAAGTAAGCAAAAAAGAACATATAGAACCTAAAAAAGCTGATTCTATTGAAAAAGTAGATACAGAAAATGAAGTAACACCAGTATCTGCAACACCCACTGAAAATACAGAAATAGATGTTCCTGAAAATAAAAGTATGACCTATAATTTTTTGGTTTCTATTGAAGAAGGGTTAAACGATACGCTTAATCAAATGGCATTAACTGATTCCCCAACCCAAAATTATTTAACAGAAACAGAAGTTAAGCAATTGTTATCGACTCATTTAGATAAGGTAGAACACTTGATACAACATTTTTCTGATTCTGCCAATCAACTAGAGAACCCTACTAAAGAACAGACTGAACGCATACAAAAAGGCTTACGAGATACGATTAAAGAGGTATCTAATCAATTTAAAGAAGCGTTAAAAGAGTCTTTTACTCACAAGAAAAATGAAATTATTAACTTTCCTAAACGAAAAGCGGACGAGATTCGCCAATATATATCGACTGCTTTTAGAAGTCGGTTGTTAAAAATTAATCAATCAATTCAAGTGTTTGTTGATAAGGTAGATCAAAAATATAAGGATACTGAAAAACTTTATCCTGATGAAAAATTGGAAAATCAAATTACTGAAGGTGGAGAAATTTCACCTGAAAGCACATTATTAGAAAAAAATAGTGACACTATTTTGATTAAAGATACTTTAGAAAAAGAGCTTGTTCCTAGTGAAGATATGATTCAACTAGGACGAAACTATTCTTCTTTACTTGCCGAAATGGATGATTTAAAAGCACAAATTAATCAATCAATCAGTCAAAATCCTTTATTAGATGTGTCAAATTTACAACAAAAACTAAAAATTAACCAGGACAATATCAAAGAAGTTAGCGAGAAATTAGATAAGCTGCGACTACCAATTAACCCTGATAAAACAGTGACAAGCAATATTGATACTGTATCAAAGCTATCAATTCTAGTCGCTCAAAGAGATAGTTTATTAGTAGAAAGAGACCAATGGGTGAGTCACCCCGACTTTCTTAATCAGAAAATGGAGTCAACTAATCAGGTATCTCCATTAAATCAATTTAAGAGGTGTGACGCTCAAATCGTAGCAATTGATAAGTTAATTGTTGAGTTACAGAATGGCGAGAATATAAATTCGAATGAGATTTTGAAATCTGAACAAGTAGAAAAAGTAGTCACTCAGGAGGTTACAGAGAAGTCTGTAACGGAGCAAATTAATAAAGAGACTAAAGATATAAGGCATGAGGAAGTCTTAACAGAGAACGATATTAAGACGCTGACAGATACTGCTAAAGACCAAAGAATGATGTTACTTAATCCTGATGTATTTAAAAATTATTTAGACTCAACAACAAAATTACACTCCTATTCTCCTAAAAATATTCAGTTGATAATGAGCCAATCTCCTAAAGCTACACAAGTTGCTAGTGAGAATAAATGGAAACAACTTGGCTATGAATTAACTGCTGATGCCAAACCTATTTATGTTTATGCTCCTGTTATTACTGAAGGCGAAGCAGTTAAAAAGAGTGACGTTCAATTTTATTTAAAACCTGTTTATGATATCAGCCAAACGACAGGTAAAGAAAATTTTCAGTCATTTCAATTGAATGCAGCTGATAAAGAACAAGTATCAAAAATCATTTATGGTCTAACGGATAACGTGACTAATAAGGAACTGGTTAATCAAATACCAGTTGACTCTATCGGTAGTACATTTAACGAAGTTATGAAACGTTACATTGATATTACGGTTGAACAGTCATTAAAAACAACCTCAGAAGGTTTACAGCGACAGTTTGAAGTGAATGCAGTGTCTTATGTAGTTGCTAAATATTTAGGGTTAGAGAGTGAAAAAATGTACTCACTAGAAGAGTTAAAACAATTCAATACAAGTCCAAATTCAATGAAAAATTTAGACAACTCACTTAAAACTATCTCTAAGCATTCGGATAAGTTAGTTCAATCTATCAATCAAAAAGTGAATGGCAAAGCTCAACAAAAAAATAAATTTGAGGAAAGAGTTACTGAAGGTAAGGCAATGAATAAACAAATTGAACGTACTCGTCCTATACAAGAACAGGAACAAAAACAATCTCTAAGACGTTAATAAAGGAGCTTACACATGGTAGAAAAATCAAAATTAAAAGAGAAACAACCAGTTGATACTTCTCTTTCAGCTATTATCAAAGCAAAGGATTACCAAAAATTATCACGTCATTTAGAAGATGGCATTCAAAAATATCTTCATAGTGACGACTATATTAATTACTTAAAGTTTATTTCAAAATTCCATAAATATTCTTCTAAGAACGTGCAATTAATCTTGGAACAGAATCCTGATGCAAGTCGAGTGGCTGGCTTTCAGACATGGAAAAAAATGGATAGATACGTTAAAAAGGGGTCGAAGGCTCTTTTTATTTATGCTCCATATACAGTTGATAAGAAAGACAAAGATGGAAAAGTTATGGTCGATGATAATGGTACACCATTAAAAAGTACCCGCTTTATGTTGAAGCCTGTATTTGATGTGAGTCAGACTGAAGGTGAAAAACCACTTCCTAAACAAGTTTATAATTTGACTGAGGAACTAGATGATCCTAAAAAATTTGTAGCTTATTACAACTTATTGAAAGACCTGAGTCCTGTTGATATTTCGATAGAACCTATTCAATCGAGAGCGAATGGTTACTACAATGTAACGGATAAAAGAATTGTTGTTAAGGAAGGTTTAGGCGAAGCTATGACCTTAAAAGTGATGATACATGAAATGGCTCATGCGATTCTTCATGCTGATTCATCTGCTTTTTTTGGCGATAAGACATATCGCAGACAAGAGTTTGAAGCTGAATCTGTTGCCTATATTGTCAGTGACCACTTAGGATTTGATACAAGCGGCTATTCATTTGGCTATCTTTCTTCATGGACTGATAGAGGAAATGACCTGTCAGATTTAACCGACTCTTTAGAAAAAATTACAAAGGAAGCAAGTAAATTAATTGAGTCAGTTGATAAAACATTGGCTCAAATTTACACATTAAATGCTCCGGAAAATAAGTTTGAGGAACGTGTAGCCATTGCTAGAAATTTGCCCGTTGCTATTCCTAGAGAGCCAAAAAAGGAATACAAACAGGCAGAACCAACTCCAAAAAAGACGATTGAGAACTCGCTTAATAGTAGAATGTCTCAATAAATTTAATCAAAAAAAGAGAGGGATATGTGTATGATGCAGCTATCAGACGAAGCTAAATTTATTATTATTCAACAATTTACAGATGAAAGAGTTCCTAACGGAACGGTCATTCATCCGAAGAAAAAAGAAAAGAAAAAGGGTTCACTCACTAAAGAAATTCAACAATTGATTCATGATTATACGGAGTTGGAAATTGAAATTGACCTTGAACCTTACAAAGAAGCTGAAAAGTTTTTAAGAAAATTAGCAGTTGGAGAACCTTATAATGATTTCATTAATTCTCTACTCAGACCTTACATGAACTAAAAATAAAACAAACAAAAGAAGAAAAAAAGGGGATTGGGGACACCCCAACTATTAAACACCCTCCACCATGATTTTAGGTGGAGGGTGTTTAAATTTATGTCATTGGGGGACCAATGACTATGCTCGCAAAACGAAAGTCTGTCCCACCAAGAAAGATTTGTAAAGGAGTAAAAATCATGGATCGTTATCGTCATAAGGAACAAAAAGTCAGATTTACTGAAGATGAATATAATTATATTTTATCAAAAATGGCGGATAGTAGAGTCAAAAAATTCCAGCACTTTGCCTTGATGATGTTGATTCAAGGGGAAGTAACTTTCACTGATTACACTGAACTGAAACAGCTTGTTTATGAAGTAAGGAAGATTGGAACGAATATTAATCAAGTGGTAAAACTCGCCAATCAGTTTGATGATATATCTGAAACTGATGTCAGGGATCTAACAAAGGTTCTCACGAAATTAACTGAGCTAGTTGAAAGTGAGTTACATAGACAACAAGAAAAAATTTAAAATGAAAAAGGTTGATTAGATGGTTTATACAAAACATTTTCCAATACATAGTTTTGATAGATTGAAAAAGGCTGAACAGTATATCAGTAATGCTGATAAAACAATAGTTGATTACAGAAAAGAGTCTACACACTTAGATAATTTATTTCAGTATGTAGCTAGCGATGATAAAACGATGATGAAACAGCTTGTCTCAACTTATGGTGTGGTTGATGCCAACTCAGCTTATGAGGAATTTAAGTACACTAAATTAAAAGCAGAATATCAAAAAGGGACAAACTATAAATTTAATCCAAAGACGAAACGATTAGAGCCACCTAACTTAACAGAGATTGAAAAAAAGAATCCTGTACTTGCAAGACATTTAATTCAGTCGTTTTCACCTGAAGATAATTTAACGCCCGAACAAGTCCATGAAATAGGTCGTAAAACAATTTTAGAATTCACTGGTGGTGAATATGAATTTGTTATAGCAACACATACAGATAAAGAACATATTCATAACCATATTATCCTTAACACAACTAATTTAGAAACTGGTAAGGCCTTGCCTTGGAAAATAGTAAAAACAAAAGGAGGACATAAAGATATTTCCAAATTAAATTTTGAAAAAGTTTCAGATAAAAATTCATCTGAGTATGGAGCTAAGATTATTGAGAAGTCTCCAAAAAACTCGCATAAAAAATATACCATGTGGGAAACAGACTCTATTTATAAATTGAAAATCAAATCTCGTTTAGATTATTTAATAGAGCATAGTTCTTCGATAAATGATTTCATGTTGAAGGCTGAAGCTTTAAATCTTTCTATCAATTTTTCGGGCAAGTGGGCTACCTATCGTTTGTTGGATGAACCACAAATTAGAAATACTAGAGGGCGAAATTTAGTTAAAGGAGATCCAACGCGATACAACAAAGAGCAAATAGAAGAGAAGTTGAAAGAGAATACAGGAACATTCTCTATAGATGATGTGGTAGAAAATTACCAAGAAAAAGAATCTAGGATAGAAAAAGATTTTGATTATCAAATAACTATAGAGGATTGGCAAGTCTCACACTCAACAGAGAGAGGTTATTACCTTAATGTTGATTTTGGAATGGAAAATAGAGGGAAACTATTTATCGGTGGATTTAAGGTAGATAAGCTTGAAGATGGCCAATATAATTTATTTGTTAAACGTTCAGACTTCTTCTACTTTATGAATACTGGTGATTCTGAGCGTAATAGATTTATGACTGGTGAAACATTAGTTAAACAATTGCACCGTTATAACGGACAAGTACCGTTAATTAAAGAACCAGCAATGACAAAATTAAATGAGCTTGTTCATGCGATTAATTTTTTAGCAGAGCACGATGTTCAGGATGGCCGCCAACTACAAAATTTAGAAAATCAGTTTGACCAGGCATTAACTGAAGCAAATGAAACGCTGGATAAACTATCAGAAAAAATGATGACGTTACATCAAATTAGTAAGTTGCTTATTGAATCAGAAGTGACTCAGCAACCTCAAGAAGTACAAAGAAAGTTATCTACTTTATTACCACATGCGACTCTTAATGATATTAGTTATGACGATATTAAAAGTGAGATAGCTTCTATTCAAAAGAGTAAAAATTATTTAAATGAAACTGTCAAAACAACTATTAAGAAAATAGAAGAGGTTCATCTGATTCAAGCTATGCCGGATAAGAAACAAGATATGAAACAAGAGATAAGATATTAGTATTTATTATTATATGAAGAAGTTATTTGTTATTTTATTAGCTTGAATGATATAATAAAACAGTTGTTATGTTGCGTAATGAAAAGGGGGGAAGTTATGAAGAATAAAATTAAAGAACTGGAATGGAATATTGTATTTAATTATTCAGTAATGAATATTTTAATCTCAATTTTGATGGTATTTTTATTAAGTGTTTTTTTAATGAAAGATAAGATTGATGGAAGTAATAGTATATTAAGTTATATTTTAATATTTGTGATGTTTAGTTTAATGGTGGCACTTTCTAAAAAAATGGTAAAACAATATTATAAATATGAGCTAATAATGTCCTCTATTATTTCGTTTTTAATAAGTGCCATTTCTAAGTTAATTGGTTTTCCAATTATACAATTAGGAGTAGAAAAAATTTATGATATTATTATTAAGCTTGTAGCGAATAGTGATCCAGTTAAAATAGAAAAGGTGAACGACTTTATTAAGGATGATATTTATTTTTTCCGGGGGATTAGTGTATATTATATTATTCCATTGCTTACTGGAATGTGTTTCTTTGTATTTTTATTTGCAATTCCAAATAAAAACAATGAAGGTATTTAAATTTAGAAAATATGAGAATAAAAAAGTAGAACTGATTTAATCAAGTTTTACTTTTTTTATTTATAATCGTAAATCACTATGTAAGTTGCTATAATATAGGAAATAGAAAAAATAATGAAAGAGCTAGTTGAATTAGCTATTCTATTTGAGTGAAAAATAAATTGATTTTGTAGAAAATGTTAATGATTATGAATTTAAGAAAGGACGACTTTTTCATGATAGTTAAGACAATACACGTAAAAGAAAGACGACTAGAAAAAGTCTTTGAGATATACCCTAATCAAAAAGAATATACTTTTAGAGTAGATAAAAAAATTGAAGATAAGATAAGAGTAGGTAAGCTGGTTCGTTTTTCAAAGCAACAACTTTTATATGTAACTGAAGTGATCACTGATTGTGAAGATGAAGAACAATATACTGGAACAGTTAAAAGAATAGTTAAACTAAAACATCGACCAATTATCTTTTTAACTGAGGATGATTTAGAAGAGCGACGAGTAGAACGTGAAAGACTAGCCAAAAAACAACAAAATATAGATAACCATACAAAGAAAATTTGTGTCGCTCAAGGAACATATTTAATGATGGAAGGTAAAAAATTTAGAAAACTAAATAAAATCGTTAAAGTTGAAGTAAAAAAGAACCCACAAAAATGGATTCAAGTGGGAGATATTATTTATATTCACTATGTTAATGAAAAGGGGAACAATGTTTTTCGTTACGTTTTAGTTCAAGAAATAATACCGGATTTTCTAATTACACGGAAAAAAACTGATTGTGAGATATATCATCATTATTACAAAAAAACGGCAAAAGGTTATGTAAAAACAATGCTTCAAAAAAACGGTTTACCTGTACCGCCTAAAAAGGAAGCAGCTAATAAGAAAAAAGCGAAAAAACCAGCAAGTAAAGCAGATGATAAACAAGCAATACCTCTTTCAAGAAAAAAAGAAGTAGAAAAAAAGAGGGCAGTTCCTGAAAAAAATGGATCTGGCCATAGTTGGACCATGAGACAAAAAAATAGTAATTCTCCTGGTGAATCTAAGTAATTTTCTTATTATGTTTTGGGATGTTGTTCCTATGATTTTTTGATATAGGAAGCGATTGAATAATGAGCTTTCTATTGAGTCGGCGCCGCGGTGGTGGCGGTCGGAGCAAGCCGACTCAAACGACAAGGTGGTTTTCCTTGTCGCAGCTATTCAGAATAGAGATAAAAAAATAAGTGTAAACCTTGATACTAATAGGTTTATACTTGTTTTTATGTTATAATAAAGAGGTAGAAAAGTTAGTGACGGTGGCTATCTTTGAATTGAGGTGGTGCTTATGAAAATAAGTATTGAATCTAGGAAAGGAGAAGCCCTTTTGTCTGCATTAGAGACAATTGATTTAATTTTAAAGTTTGGCATGTTTGTCATAGCTTTGATTGGATTAATTGTTACTCTTGTAAAAAACGACAAAAAAAAATAACCGTCATTTAAACTTTGGCGAGTTTAACGGTTATTTTTAACCAAAACAATGCTACCGTCTTTAACGGTTCTACTTAGGGGCGTATATCCAGTACGTCCCTTTCAATTTATATTATACCACGAAATAGTAGAAATTGTTACTAAAAACACTACCTAAACCAATTATGATATATGGTTTAGGTAGTGTTTTTTTAGCTTATTCTTTTTATTTTATCTTCCCACTTGTTAATGGCTTTTTGTAAGTCACTAGGTACTGTTTCACGATTAAATTTTCCTTGTACCTGGGCGACGTGTTGGTTCTTATATTCTAGCGTAAAATAAGGTTTATCAACTTCATCTTTTTGTCTAATGAAAATAATATTCGTAGTGCCTTTTGTGTGGCTATTTAAGTAATGTTTCCCACCAACGCAATGATGTAAAGCATTGCCCTCATTGACTATCTCTTGTAAATCTTTAGGAACTAGGAACATAAATTCATCAATTTCTTGTTCATACTTTTGTAAAGATTTTTGTCGTTTTTCATACTCTTTTTCTTCTAGCTCTCTTTCTAGCTTACCAATAACTTGGGCTAAGTTATTATGAGCTTTAGTCAGATTTTTAGGAAAGACAACTAAATCACTTGTTAAGGGTGTTTCGAGTTCCTGTAACATATGAATATAGTCTAGGTAATAATCATATGAGAATTTTTCTTTTTCAAGATATCCAATAAACTTGTTAAGATTAATTTCTTTAGGTAACTCCTTTAACTGTTTATAGTGGACTAATCTATCTATGTTATCAATCATTTTAATATGTCGTTTTTGTAAATATAGTTCTATCATTATTTCATTAAATGATTTATCAGATTTTTTTAAGAGTGACTTATTTTTCTTTAACCAATTTTTAGTAATGATTGTCATATCTGCGGTACTATAATAGTCTTTTCCATAAGGTAATTTACCAGTAAACATGATGTTGTTTGCCAATAAGTTGTTGCCAATTTTTTGTAGATACTCAATTTCATATCTGTATTTATAAATTCGGTTAATATCTTGTCGTAGTATTCTAGGTAATGTCAGATACTTTAAATCACGATTATTTTTTAATTTAGATTGCCAGTTATTTGGATAAAAAACAGTGTTAGTATAAGCTCCACTCATATAACCATAATTAGATAATAAGCCGTAATACCATGAATCGTGATAACCTGTATGAGCTTTAATATGTTGATTATTCGCAAAGCGTTCAAAGTTTGTCAAACGATATTCTAACTTTTCCTCGCCACCTTTTACATCTAACCAGTAACCGTATGATTGAATTTCTATTTTGTTTTTTGATACTAAGATAATACCAAAGGGATAAAATTTTTCACTAAAATCTAAACGTGACTTTTTAGTTAATCGTTTTTCAATTATTTCACCGTGTTCACGATTACTTGAAATAATCGTTTTTTGTTTATTCTGCCATTTATAAATTGGAATTTGGCTTTCACACCACTTGAAGAAGTCTTTAGGTGGTGTGAGTGTCTTGCCAATTTGTTTAGATAATTTATTAGTCATTATAAAGTTGCGAACAACTCAAGTTGTTGCTCGTTTTCTTCTTGTTGTTCGACTCCCCCTTTCTCACTTGCTGGTTGAACTTCATTAGTAATTTTAGTTACGTTATTAACTGGTTCAGTTTTCTTTTTCGCTTTTGGTTGAGTTTTAGTATTCTTTTTGTTTTTTGCTTTTGGTAATTCATAGAGAATGAAGTAATCAGATACCCACTGAAAGACTGTTTCATCTTCAACCATAAAAGATGAGCCACTTTTAGCCATTTCTTTAGCTTTACTAGTGCAATAAGCATATGCTCCTTTTAATGTTTTACCCTCTGTTAAAATACCTTTGAATAGCTCTTGATTGGTTTGTTTACAAAGCCATTGATGAATGCGTTCGATTGGTTGTGAGCTTTCTTGTTTGATTTCTGATAACATTTTTTCTAATGCTCGTTCTGTATGATTACCCTCTGTTTTAGTGTCATGTTGTCTGAAAAATCGGTCATACTCTAGCTCGTCACTTAGGACTAACCACTGATAAAATTTGCCGTTATCTCTCATGCTATCAATAGATAGGTATAGTGAAGTATATTCATCATTTTCCGTCTTTTTAGCAATCGGGGCTTGTGATGGTAATTTACTCAAGTAACCTAGCAATGTGTTGATGTCATACATTTGGATAGTTTCATGGGCATAGAATGTTAACCACTGAAATTTTTTGTCATTCTCAATTTTTTCCTCTTTTTTAAAGGCTACACTCATGTAACCTCT
>DWTR01000117.1:0-13153 GCA_018244935.1 Ardaris minthe | reverse complement strand
ATATTCACGAACGACTTTATCGGATTATATTTTGTAAGTTTTCTTTAAAAATCTCATCTCTCAGCGCTACTAAAACCGACAAAAAGAATCTTTGTTTCATTATTTCGCACAGTTTGAAGAAAAGAAATATTTTTTACGCAATGGGACATTATTCTGTAAATTAAGCTTTACAGAATAATGTATTTTGTAATTGTATTGTAATATAATGTAATTTATTGACAACGATCAGTTGTAAAATGGAACCCGTTGTTCTACGTTAACTTAACGTATCTGTCTGCCAGTATATATATTATATGTTGCTATGAGAGGTCTACCTGCGCCGATGTCAACTATCCCACACTTGAGTCGTGCGTAGCTATCAGAGAGCGACATCAAGCACCGCGTGGATTGCGTGCACCTTGTAACAAGCTCAGTTTATCAAAGGATGCGAGGTGATTAAGAGTTCAGTGAAAATGACGTCTGATTTAGCCCGGCTTTGTACAGCACGCGGGCGCGAATATTTGAACAAACCTCATTCGAGTTTCAAGCTACAAGTGGGAATACGAACAGCGAGACGTACGATGTACAGTGGAGCCGCGGTTGCCGTGGTTGCCGCGGATGCGTGCGCCTCAGATTAATTTACCTCGGTTCTAATCAAAATTCCCGTACTGTACAAGATTTGATTATAATATTTTTCCTCAATGATCGTAGAGCGATGGAGAGTCTGTTTCGAATTTTTCTCTATTATTTTGCATAGGTAACCTCTTATATACGATGTTGATGTATCGTCTACTTGTTTTTTTTTTGTTTGCGGTTTCTTGCTAAATTTGACTGTTTATTTTGGACATTACGAAGAATATCTGCGTGGATTTGGCATTATACGCTTACGATACATTCATAAAATAGGTTCATTAGATCACAACGAACCGCGCTTTTGAAAGAGCAGGGTGCAAAACTCTTGAGGGTTGAAGATTCTGTTCATTGCATCGCCGAGACCACTGTGCAATTTCATTTACTGCAAGTCACACTTTCACACTGAACTATGTTCACAGCCACTTGAGCTATGTTTATCGGCAGCTGCTACACCGGCTAGTACGAAGCATCAATAACTTTCGGTTCTGAAATTCTCGCTCTATGCGCTGGCGACTCAATAAACAATCCGCTCTAATCTTTGTTTGCTTTTTCTGTCTGATAACAAAATACACATTGTTTCTATTCATAATGTTGATCACCATCACAACGGACTTCAGCAGTAGTACGAACTACAATTAGAATGAATCAATTACAGCTATATAAACTAATATATTACTGTAATACATACAAAATAATTCTTTCTTTAAGTATAAAGGATGGTTGATTTGAAATATACAAACAGCGATAACGCAAGCAATATTAATAAACAAGTTCACTTAAACGATGATTTGATTCTTGACAAAGAAGTCTCCGTCTCCTCAGTACAACAATTTCGATATCTATATTAAGGCCGTAGCACCTCGATTTTCCTTAACAATATTTCCGGACAACGAGCGAAACGTTGTTTGGGAAATAACAACCGGCAGGGGGCGCGGCGTGCGGCGCTCTGTAATATCTGTTGTGTTATTAATGTCCTTATATGGATCTCCAATTATCTCGTAACAGAGGGCTCTTCAGTTACAATAAGCGACGATAAACGACATTATCTGTTTGCTGTCGTGACTGTGTCATCTTTAATATTTACAAGGAAAACATGCTCGTGTACTGCGAACTTTGTGTATAAAATCCTCTATTAAAGAATTACAGAACAAGCAATACCTAATCTAACTATTAATATAAAGATAAAAGCCTTTCTCTTTTATCAAACACCTTATGCTGTTTTTCATTTCTTCACAATAATTATGGGTCTAGCTGGTTTAAGAAAATTCATTATTTATCCATTTAGATCGTCTACATAGAGTTCAGTGTTTCTCCTGTACTGTTAAGATTATATTGGAGAGTTGGGAGACGTGTGCGAGTGTATCTATATTATCAGTGGTGCACTTGTAGTTTCAGACAGTTTGTATCGTGCGATGTAAACTGTAGTATTGCTATTTGAATCCAAAATCGCGCCCAGACTCCTTAAGTGAAATAACATGTCTGAATCTTTGTGCCCTAACAAAGTCAAAGCAATTTGTCTCACTCGCCTCGTTCGTGATTGAAATTCTTGCTGACTCTTCAGCCGTGAGATTGGATCTAGTACATGGATACAAACAACAGATGTACTTGCGCATTACAATTTTAATACAACATGTACTCCGCGTGTATCAAATACGTGAGGCTCTGGAGCAATTCTAACAATGCGTTTGCATTTATTTCATCGAGTTCGTTGAGATATTTAAATGTACAGTATTTTGTTTTACGAAACATTGATGTCAAGTGTGTCCTCGTCGATGGGGCTCACAGGTGCAGCAAAACTTTGAGCACCTGAAGAAACAATGCTTATCCAGAACGAAAACTGTATTATAATAGGGCTGTGGTTCTGGATAAGCATTGTTACACCGCTGGGTCTCCTCGCTCGATTTCCAGCACAAATAAATAAATACGACCGCAATATATACAATCGAAATCCAAATGTCTTATAAAATCGCTGTCGATTCCCTCGTTGGTCGAGTTGGTTGCAAGCGCGACTGCCGATCCCCGGGGGTCCTGGATTCGATTCCCGGGTCGGGTACAATTGAATTTTTCTAATTTAGATTTTATAGTAGTGGCTCGGGGTCTGGATTTGTGCCTAGTGTATGTCAATAGGCTCACCACCTATTCCATAGTGGGACGTAAACGTAACTGGTGAAAAGTGGGAGTGTACTGCACTCCTCTGCCTACCTCTTCGGGGATTACGGGCGTGATGTTACGTTACGTTTTTAAACTGATACGAAACAAAGACATGAATGACTACATCACTAAAATTTAAGTGGTTCTGCTAAGGACTAGTGTTCACATTGATATAAAGAGATGTAGCGGTTCAACGTGTTCGTTACAACAACGCTTCTGCGGAGAGCATTGGGCAGGAGCATGATGTTATCTGAGATGACACGTGGGCTTATGTCTATCAGCTGTAGTTATCATTACTGTGGCTATTCATTATATAACTTTTAGAAGCAGTCTTCGATTGGTGATTTGTTTCTTTAGCTCCGTGCTATGGTCTTTAAAACTATTGATCCGATTATATTAAACGTAAACTTATACCAAGATTTCTGAAAATGAAGTAGCGCATCAATTACGACCGTCATACGGTTAAAATAAACGCATATTTTGTATTGACATAACACATTTTGTAGCTAAATCGTTTCGTTGACGTCACCACACGAGCAGCGTGCCAAAAAATAATAGCCACTTCTGATATTTATGTAGACCACGAAGAAATTATATGAGACAAAAGCTCAGCGGACGAAATTATTAAGAGCATTTTCATTTGTGCCGAGTTTCCCGGGAAACAAAGCGGCCGAATGAACCGGCCAAACAGTAATAAATAATTTACAAAAGCGGTCATGCGAAAAAGGAGCCCCTTCAGCGAACCACGCGGTAGTTAAGTATTTGAATTGCTGATGAGTTGCCCGCCGAATAATATACCGAATGCTAACTGGTTTAAGAGACACCATACTTCCTTCCCCTTTGTCTAATTATCAAAACGTGAGTACAAATTCACGCTGTGTCAATGAGAAATAAAACAAAGTATGAAAAAATTATGTAAGGAAAACGATAATAAAACTGTGCTGGGTTTGGTTTCAAATAATAACCAAAAATAACAGTAACAACTGTAATTTAAAAAGAGGGTGCTCTGAAATGTGACTAAAGAACCGTATTTACAAATAATTATTCAAGTTTTTTTGAATATCCGAGCTTAAAGCGAGCAAACACAAAGGTTATCCAAACCGGAACGTTCATTAAAAAGTTATGCTCCGATAAAAATATATAATGCTCCACACGGATCAAATTACGAACATTCGTAAAGTCTACTATTATGACTTTTGAATTTAAACCATTGAGATTTTCAAAAAAAAAATTAAACGGATTATTAGCTTTGTAATTATAAAACGTTTGATTATGAATTCAATGAGTTTGAAAATTATGAATTCAAAAAATCCTAATTAGCTCCGTATCGATGCCAACATAAATATACATGCGTGTACCCTTATATTACTTAGAGAAAACCATATAAAGCTATGTCCTAATCGCGTGATTACATAAAACTTATAAGAGATTAGGAAAGTATCCGCTAACATTACGGGCGAACTTATCGAGCTAAAGCCAATTTAAGCCGCGATAAAACTGTGGATAAAATATTATGTCGACTACGTGGATACGTTTCCAAACAACAGCATTAAGAGAGACGTAACGGCAAAGCCTCCATCGTTTATACACACTGGCTTAAGTGTCTCAGACCACCGCATATGACTAGGTACGTATCTCATGTTGAACAACAAACGATAGCAATTTACACGCACAATTCATTAGCCCATTGCAGTTTGGTTTCAATTAGACAAAGTCAACATCCCCTTGGAGTGGACTTAATTGATTTTTTCCGGTCGGGAAATTTGATCGAAATGACCACTAAGCAAATATTAACACAGGCGTACATTACGTGCGCGTCTTGCAGAAATATACCTAGTGTAAATTGATTTCTCTGTCATGTCATAATGGATGTTAAGAATATCAAATACTTGTTGAAATATCTAAAAGTTAACTTATTATCAACCTAAACAACGTAGTATTGAATACTGCGAGAATCTTCGATACTTACTTTACTATATATTTAAATGAACGAATGAAGAATGTAATAAGTGTTTGAGAATCATTCAAATATTTTAGAGAGAACCAAGGTATTATTTCATAATGTGCGCCTCATGGTCGTTAGCTCACTACCGCGCCCCACGTGCCCCCTAATGTGCACAACAACTGCTGGCATATATCTGAATGCAAAGTAGTCATTTGTCTCCTCGATCGTGTTATCGGGCCGACGGCGCTCCGCGAGCCTCAGTCGATGGCCCGCGCTCACACCACGCTCATTTCGTGGATTTACTCCTCTATAGTCGTATATCACGCTATGGGTTACATGGATCACTCTTTGTTTTCTTGGAACGACGTAAGTCTCTGACGGTATGTAAATATTAATCGGTAATGAGTAAAATTTATACAGTTAGTAACATTAAAATAAAACAAAAATAAAAACTGCTGTCTAATAATTTTCACATATGTGTATTTTGATTTTAAAACACTTTAAAGATTTTGCTGAGTGTTTAATTAAAGGTAAACTGTCTTACTAACAAGACTTTACAATTGTTATACTACCTTTAACCAAATACTAGCCTTTAGTTTTTATAATGGAACTCCGTAAATGTTTTGTGTTACTGAACGAGATAAAGAATACGTAACTTTGTGTTTGTATAATATTACGAATTAAAACGGAAAATGTTGTATTAAAAGTAGACGTTAGCTAATACGATTGGAGTTATACATAGTATGGAAACATAATGTTTATCACAAACTATTCCACGATGACGATCAATAGCATCCTATTGCCATTATGGTTACAAACAACATAAGTTATTACTGAAGTACTGTAATTAATTTCGAAACGAACTCTACCTTTTGCTGTTATTTTCATATTACACAGCAAAATGTTCCAGGAGAGTTATCAGCAACTTGTACAATTTAGTGGCGCGTCCAATAAGAGCGCAGTACAAAGACATTTAGTGTGCAAAAGCTGTAAGGTGCGGAGTCGACGTCAGGTTCGCGCGAACTTATTGCAACTTGTTTACCCGCGCTCGCAGTTCTTTGTTCCGCGCCAACTCCACAGACGACCGCGGACGAAAGCTACCCCTTTTGCACTCGACATTTGCATTTATCACTCAACAATGATTAATTATAGAAACTTAACTCTACGTTTTACTAGTTACCCCGACGGTTAAATTACATTACATTACAGTAAAATGCCAAAATATATGTTTAACATACTGTCCGTACGAATACAAAGTATACGTGTGTGTAATATATATTCAGATATACACACATACACTTTCATTTATTTAATCATTTATCATCATTATCATAATCGGCCTGGCTCAGTCCGCTGCTGGACGTAGGCCTCCTCCAACATCGCTGCAGGCAGAAGCTGGATGCGGCAAGCAAGCGGGAGGCCTAATGATTTATATACACACAAATCAACATGAAACAGAAATGAGTTCAAAAATATTGCCAATTTCTGAATAATCTTCAAGCAAACGGCTATGTGCGCACTAGACAAAGATTATAAACACATGTTATGTAAAGATTTTACATACATTTTGTGTAAAGATTATACACACATGTTTTGTAAAGATTTTACACACATGCTGTGTAAAGATTATATACACATGTTGTGTAAAAATTTTACACACTAGTTATAGACAGCATATAACAATTTTTAAAAACCATATAAATATGATTTAATATATATATATATGATATGATGATTTAATATTATGTATATATGCTTTTATGTATTAATAGTGATACGGCTAAATCGACCGTGTAGAGGAAGATGTATCCAACCCAGCGTCTTCGGTCAGCGCGCCCCTCCGCCCACGCGTGTCTGCTAGCCAGGGGCCTGAGCCGCCTGTGTGCACAGCGTGATTCCCGGCCAACGCTATGGCTATAACAAATGGTCCTTGTCGATATCCAGTGGCCACTATATTGACGGCACTTAGCATTTCAATGTCATGTAACAAGTTGACTAATATTCATAGGACGACGTTCATTATATTTAACGGGTTTTTTAAATATCGGTTTTATGTTTTTGTTATCAAGGATTTTTTGTACAGTTTCACAGTGCGCAACGATAACAATAGGGATTTATAACGATTGACAACTAACGTCTTGAATTTCGTTCACGTCTTGGACATTCACATAAATACCATATGGTTACATTCAACATAATTCTATAAGCTTATCGTCTTATTTCAATATATTTCTATAACTTATCTAACACTATATTATGAAAACATCGTATTCACTTTGACGATACCCGACAGTATGTTCGCGGTGAATATTAGTTCCTTTTGAGAGAATCAACAATCCGGCGTCAAATGTGAGGCGGTACGTGCGCCTTGTTTAGAGCCATGGTGTGAAGGACGGAGGTGTACAAAGATCGCGCAGACTGCGTGTCGCTGTGGCCACACACAGCATATCGTATAAGAGATCACGCTCAGGCACTGCGTAGGCATCGCCGGACAGACACAAGGGATCTGCGTGCCGGCATATTAACAGCATAAAAACTTAGCAAACATCAAAGGAAACCCTTCACAGACCGAGCTTAACCATTACGCGTCAACACTTTCAAAACAAACACATCGCTCAATCGTTAAGCGTACTTAAGCCTGGTTTGTCCTGCAGATATGTAGAGTCAGTTATGTAAAGATAACATATCTATATTTGACAACGCTTTCTTTATGGAGTTTGAACAAAAAGAGCCTTCCTGAGCGTGTTTGGTCTACATACTCAGCTAACGTTTGCTGTAGTAAAGGAGATAAATATTTCCTTTTACTAAAGTTGCAGAGTGAACTTCGTATTGCCATAATTAAAACTAAGTTTTCATCTCAGTTGGAGTGTGAATGCGCTTGGTGTCACTGTGGAAATTAAATCTCCGTAAAAGGGCATTCTTCGAAGGCGTGTTTACCAAACGTCAATAATTAAATAACTGTGACACGATGTATGAAGTTTCGTTTGATAATGCAATTAGTTTATTCTTTCGATTAAAAAAGTAAATGCATGACGTATTTGTCAATATATCTGTACAGTAGTCGTTGGTAAGTACCAACAAGTACCGTAGTTAAAAATATATATTCTTGTGTAACATGTTACTAAATTATGTCTTCGACAAGCTTGAATGATACGTAGAAATGAATTCTTGCTCAGATGTAAATTTCTTGCAGACTTGTCAATAGCGCTACGAATTCTTACATTGTTAGATTTACATTATTAATACTATTTTTTCAGTATGTGGCTACTTTGATGGTTAAACACACGAACAGCCACTTCTATTGTTTAATATACATAAGCGCGTTCACATCAATGTATTCCCTCGCATGCGCCGTGCTCGTAAGTGGTGACTTCGTGGTAAAGGGAGTAAGCTGAACGGCTCGACTTAACTCGCCGGCTATACATAATATATTATGTAATAGGACCAAATTAAATCACGTTAACTCACCAGTTAACTAGCCTCATTTAATCAATCTTTTAATAATCTTTCAGTTAGCTAAATTCAAATTGTTCGTGAACTTACGTGTATACACTTAGTGAACTATGTAACGTATAGAAATTATATCTCGATCAATTCCACTCAGCGGGGGTGGTAGGAGAAGTATTTCAAAGGAAAACCATGGTGCAATTCAACGAATAAAATTTTCAACTGCTTAAGAAAACGAAAGTGATAAATTAATTTCGAAGGCAGTTTAATCCATGTTTTACGTTCAACTCAAAGAAACATTCAAACAAGATTGCTTTCTTGGCGTATTATTAAATTTTATTAGAGCCTATTCCATGTAAGTACCCGACGTAGCGTATTTTCCACTAATTAGGCGCGGTTCACTTCCGCAACAAAACTCCCGCGTCTGAGTACCTACCGACGTAGTTGCGGTCTTGAACGCACACGCTTATTGCTTACTTTCAACAGCGCTGTTGGCTACAAAATGATATTGCTAACTTAGACCACATGGTTTCAATCGATTTATTAGAATATTTCAACGCTTCTTCTGTTGTACAATACATCGTAGTAACAAAGCTTGTGTATATTTTTCTACATGTTCGTATATCTAGTAGTAACCTCCATCTAATAGACAACAAGAGAAAAAGTTACAGCAGCTTAAAGTATTTTGTTACGATTCTTTCGCTGTGAATTCAGGCAGTACCACGGCTTCTTTGCCGCCAAAATGGAATCTTATAAATTTTATCAAGTTGACATAGGAACAAGGTTAGTTTTTTTCAGTTAGTTAGTTGCCACCGCGACTGTCGACCGAGAAGTCCTGGTTTCAAATCCCGGGTCGGGCACTATTAAATTTTTTAACTTAGATTTCCTAGTAGTGGTCCGGAGTCTGGATATGTACCCAGTTTATGGCAATAGGCTCACTTATTCCATAGTGGGACGTAAACGTAGTTACCAGTTGGTGAAACGCGCGAGTGTAATACACTCCACTGCCTACCTCTTCGAGAATTACAGGCGTGATATTACGTACCGACTCTGGACATGCGAGTTACGGATGGTAAATAACAGCTTCTGTAAAAATATCTAACTCCGCGATTTGTATCACTCAAGACCCATTCGCTTTCGGGTACAGTAACGAGGTCAAGTTCAATCAAGACTCTCAAGAGTCCGTGTGGTCGGATACTCAACCCATATTAACCAATATTGAGAAAGTTTCACGTGCATATGTAATGAAAATTTAATACACACCTTCCATTTCCATTTGTTTGGTCGCCTAACTTAGTCGCAAAATCTCTGACATATTTACAATACCTACACAAACACGTAAATCGAAAACTTCTTTGTTTAATTTTCAGATGCAAACATACTTTTGCGAGTCGTCTGTACGAACCCTTATTTATCATCAATGGTATTAAATGATTGTGTTTATTAAGGGGAAATGTTTAGGGATTCTTGTAGTCTGTCCGTTTGAAGTGGGCGCAAGGAAGGGGAGAGAGATAGCGTTCGCAAATTAATTCCGTTGGCGGCCTTTGATCTCGGGCGCATTGTTGCTCGTAGTACAAATAAGCAGCACTCGCCGCGGCTCCGCTCCGCTGCCTCGTAACTCCTCGCTCCCGGGAGGCTCCGCCGGCCACGAGCTCGAATGACTACAAGCCGCTTGGGCCACAACGACCGTGCTAATAACGCGCGACATAGGCTCGCGTACACAACGCCCAACCCCCAACGCAACGCCATCTTCGTAATAGACACGCTACCGTTCTACCTGCTCTCTTATGCTGTCTACCCATTGTATCAAACGTTAGTTTTAACATTATTATATTATCGCCCCTGTATATCCCCGAAACGATAGGCAGAACAGTGTAGTACACTCGCACGATTCTCCAGATATGTTGTAGGTAACTCCCACCATGAAATAAGGGGCGAGTCTATTGACATACAAGGGGCACAAATCTCTGAGCTACTATGGAGTATTTAAAATTAGAAAAACCCAATAATACTTTTGCCGCCCTGAACAGAACGTAGAATCACTCCACCCAACCCTCTCGACCAACGTGGCCGTCTATGTATGTAGGTGATTTATTTGTCTACTACTCCTGGATTTAGTGAGCGCTCGTGTGAAAAAAACTTCGGATAGCTAATTCATTCACAGGCAACACAAATAAAATAACAAAGTACCCTCTATACGGGATAAGCTCGAAAACGGCTCTCATTCAATTCGCCGTCACTATCTCCGAGATCCACAAGAACGGCCTAAGCCCCAGATTTTGTGTCGTGAGAGGAAAATGAGGGACTGTACTGATTTACACATTTCATCCGAAATCCCCTCAGCGAAATATTATTCAACAGTATAGGTATAATAACGTAATATGTATCGTATATTCTGTTATCACCAAAACACTTGGACATCGGAACCGATAGGGGCTGATAACAAGCCCATCCATAAGACATTTTTAAACCTCCTTGAACGCTTAAAAACCCTCATTATTAAATAGTTAAAAACTCAATAAAAAAATAATGAGTTCTCATTGGCATTAATAAGGCAGGCGCTAATACAATACCCTATTGAGGATTATACAAGACGAGTTCGCCGCCAAGCAGGCGCGCCCTACAGAGCGAAAATCATTCCATGCCGATTGTTGGAAAGCCGTCACCGGCCGGCGGACTGCGATTGGCTTACGACTACTCGAACGTGAACCCGCATCTCATTAACGTTGTTAAGACAATAGAAATAACTGGCACACACACTCACACACACACACACGACGCACATAAATGGTATCGGAACAACTTGTGTATTCATCTATTAAACTGTTAGATTGTCGAGGAATGCATACATAGTTAATAAATATTTCGGTTTCAAATACGACTTAGATTTATCTTATGTACATAAAAAATGGGAATCCAAAATAAAATCACATTTAATAACAAAGTTTATTTTATATAGCACAGAAAGCGTACATCGTTTAGAATCAAGTTAATATATAAATATAAGTCAATAATCTAGTATAATATGTAGGTAACAATGTCTATAAGTGGGAAATATAAAGATGTCGGAAGCAAAGGTATACTTAGTCAAAATAAACATACAATGGTTGGCAGAAGGAAATCTCAACACAGTAACTGCCCGTTCACAAAGCGCTTTCAGCTTAGTTTACTTAATCTGATGATATTCGTAGTCAATTTCATCGTTATTACAAGTTCTAACGAGTCCCGTGCGACGCCGCGTTATGGGCTATATCGCGGCAGAATATACTTGGCGCAGAACACACGCCTACATATGGTTTTCTCTAAATATATGTTTAATATTATATATATGTCTAATATTATATATATGTCTAATATTATATATATGTCTAATATTATATATATGTCTAATATTATATATGTGTCTAATTTTATATATGTATATGTCTAATATTATATATATGTCTAATATTGTATATTTGTCTAATATTATATATATGTCTAATATAGCGTAGCGCCTGTATTTTCCCTAAGGGGTAGGCAGAGGAGTGTAGTACTCCCACTTCTCACATATTATTATCATATTATACGTCGCGTGGAATAGGAACTAAGCTATGCCATGCACTGGCCACAATTCCAGATTCCGAGTTACTACTGAACATTTAATGTTAGACAAAGCCAATGATACTTTACCCGACCAAGGAATCGAAACCCACACTTCTCGATCAACAGTAGCGCTTGCAACAAGTCGACTAACAGGGCAATCGATAACAAATACGTCAACATCACCTTATATTTTATTTATACGCTATGAAGGTATTAAAATAAATCAAATTATAATAATAAAGTATTTTTTTATGTACACGAGTTTATTCAATCTTATTCAAAATATACCTAAATCAAATGGAGATATGAGAAACTCAATAACGACGCGCTGTTTATAGGACCATAAATTTTCGTACAATTAATATTACGTACGTTAATTATTCTTAACGAAACACAAAGCTAAACGCAATAAATTCATGAACTTAATTTGTTTTCTGATAAGCGCTTCAAGGCTTGGTAGAATTACAGAGAAATAAGGAAAGTGGCGTACCACAGAAACATCAAAGGTGTGAGACTCGGTGGGAGCATCACGAGCAGACAGTGTGATCTTAATTAAAACAATTTTATTGCCTCCGTCGGCTTTCTCCGCGTCGTCACCGCCGCGCTGAGCCGTCGACGACTGCCATCCTTCGATATCACTGCCAGGAGACCATCAGCACACGAAGCACGTGTACACCGCATCTCCTCCAAATATTCCTCCGATATTGAAAAGATGTTTTAAACATTACTTAAGCGGCATACAGTTAGAGCTAGGAAGCCAAGTCCGCATTAAATTCCTGTAGAAATGGACCAGGTCTACATGCCAAGTAAATATATTAGCATTCCATATGAGCATGTAAACACGCGTGTAATTAAATAAGGACTTTTGCTCGTTACATTCGTATACAGTGCAGGTACACTGAGAAATTCGCAGAGGCCGTGATGTACTCGTACTTGGCAGTCCATGAAATAGTGTCAGTTTGCGAAGAGTCGAGTTACAGGCGAGGGAAAACTCTGTTGCGAGCTGAACTGTTCGTTTTGTAATAAAAAATAAGACTTATGATAATATGTTATTGGCGAATGGATGATATTGGCGAATGGAGAAGAAGCTCGTCAGCTCTGTAAGGATAGACACGAGTATATTTGGCATTCGGTGTTTCCTGCCTACCTTATAAGGGACCTGGCGTGATAATTAAATAACAAAAATATAACGATAATTTATTACGGGGGATAAGCCTAAAATCACCGATGGCTATTTTCATTTTTAATTCATTCTCGCTATTTTTACTGCGTCCCTTACCACTTTTTCGGTTCTTATAACAAAACCCACTCGGCGACCACCCAATCCACATTAAGAGACAGGGTGTCCGCAGGAACGCGCCGGTCGCTCGCCTTTTTTTTTTTTTACGTGGTGTAAATCCTGCATTGGATACC
>DWTR01000116.1:0-13194 GCA_018244935.1 Ardaris minthe | reverse complement strand
AGTTGCAGGTTCAATTCGAGTCGTTACAAGTTTCCTCTATAGATACCGAGTTAAGTTGTGTGAGGCTATTGAACAGGATTTCGATCATTATATTTCCCTTGCTAAGACTACATTAGCTAATAATTCTTCACCTAGACACAACGAGTCTACCTATTCTAATGCAACTGAACATATCTCTTGTTGTGGTGAAGAACAAGCGTCTTTGGGTTTTAAATTACCCGTTATTAAAATATCTAATTTTAATGGCAAGTTCTATAAATGACTCGAGTTTAAGGAAACCTTTAATTCATTGATTCATAGCAACAATAAAATGAACAATATTTGCAAGTTAATTCCTACTTAGAAGGTGAAGCTGCCCGTGTTGTTTGTAATTTAGAAGTTACCGATAAAACGATATTGAAGCATGGAAACTCTTATGCGATCGTTATGATAATAAGCGGCAGCTAATAAGCAACCATTCAATATCTTTATTCAACTTTGAAGGTGTGCGAGAAACCGATAAGTCACTTCGTTTTATTATAGATCATGTTACTAAAAACTTACGGACTCTCGGCACACTGGGTTTACCCACCGATAAATGGGATGTTTTAATTATTTACATGATCACAACTGAGTTAGACAACACTACACTATTTAAATGGGAAGAAAAAAACAATTTATTGTCAGAAATTCCTACACTTGATTACAATTAATTAAATTTTTTTACTTTTTAAGAAATCGAGCGGAAGTTTTAGAGACCGTCAGCCGTAACAAACAAGAAAGAGCGAATAATAATAAGCATGTTGTTCTTAGTAATAGTAATTCAAATAAAATTGTCAACAACTTTTTTGTCAGTTATAAGCAAATTTAAGATTGTTTACAATATTTAACGCACAAGTTCTTATGCCGTCGAGGTCAACGGCTGCATGACAAGCGTCGAGTAATTGTTGTGTTGCTCGAGCTCTGTTTTAGGCTTTAATTGATTAATTTGAGCGAAAACTGGTTATGAGACCCGAATAGTGGTAACGGGCTAGTTAGTTTTGGATAAAATGACTAGAAAAATAACAGAGGATTTCAAGTGTTAACAAATACATTACCGTGATACAACGGTTAGAAAGTTCACATGATATGGTGGATCGGCAAATTTATGCCGTAAGATCTATGCGTCTTTGCAAATTGAGTACATAAATTTTTGCGAGCAAATCGATGGTCATTTAGATTATTTACAGATCAATTTATATGGTCGTCGAAAACAACGGTCAGACGACTAGCGTCGAATAAGTTTTGTTTTGCTCTGACTCATTCTTAGGGTTTGTCTAAGGGTTATTTAGCGTAAAAGCTGATTAATAGACCCGAACTGTTGTAAAGACACTGTTTTACGCGAATTATATCGGAATGCAATACGTAACAAATACCCAATTGTATTGTAAGGATACGAAAGTTTAAAAGACAAGCAAACTGCAAATGAAAGATGCACATGAACGGTTCTCTAACAACTGGAGTGTCTATTTATCTATGTCAGGAAAATAGGACGTATAATAAGTTGCTTCGTCAGTTCAGTCCCTTAATACCGACCACAAAATACATTGTATGTTGGGAGTGGTTCTTCTTCTTCGCCTTCATACTGTGTTATGTGATTTTATTACCTATTTAGAAGAATTGACTTTTAAAGGTACCACTTATTTTTTTGCTTAGTTCACCTTGACTCTGAACCATTATTGTGAGGTATATTTAATTGCACTTACATAGGTTTAAATGTAGCGAATAATGCTTCAATTCTGTACCGTGTTGATTATCTTGATTTTTCATTAGCCCTCAAATGCGCCTCTGGGTGCATACATATTTCATTATTCTGAAACACATCTTTTCTTTCTTCATTCATAACATTAAATGAATTTTCTTGTTTGAACACTGGAGCGTGTTTGGTTGATTGGTTCACCTCGCCTATGGGAGAAAAGAGAAAAAGTTATTGAATGGCTTGGATAGTTAATAATACGCACATTTTTTATGTATTGTACTATGTTTAGTTCTATAAAATATTTTATTATAGCAAATGTACTGTTAACATTTTATAAGGTTTCTTAGTACGGATTAGGAAATCAAACTTTTCTTTTTCTATTTAACTTTACTGAATCTCCTTTTGAATGGACTAGATTGGATTAGGACACTACAATCTAAGCAGTGTATTGAGTACCATGATAATGTTAAGATTTGCATTACTAACGTATGTTTAGAGCCAACAATGTACATAATTAATGAAGTTCGTAATACAAAGATGCAATCGTACAAATGAAATACAAAACAGTTCTAAGGGACCTATAAGGTAACAAAGTGGAGTTGTTCAAACAAGGTTATTTAAGAAATACAACTATTAAAATAATTAAGAGGTATATTGTATCCTTGACATACTATTAATACTTGTTATAAAACGAAACATCGCCTGTAGTCCGCGAACAGGTGGGCAGAGGAGTGTAGTACAATCCTACGTTTCAACAGTTACGTTTATGTCGCAGTATGGAATAGGTGGTGAGCCTAATGTCGTACACCGGGCACGAATCCAGACTCGAAAAACAAACAGAAAATCTAAGCTAGAAAAATCCAATAGTACGTGACCTGGGATTTTAACCCAGAACCTTTCGTTCGCCAGTCGCGCTTGCAAGCAACACTACCAACGAAGCAGTCAAATATTAAACATAATTTTCTAATTACTATTATTATTGTTTTACATATTTATTTTATTACACATTTACATAGTGTCGATAAGAAGGGTGTAAACATCGACTCCGTTGAGTTTGACCGTCAACCCTGCGCCGACGACTTACGTTATTAGTAGGTGATTACAATACATTAATATTTTGTAGTTTACAAGGCGCTAGTCGTAAGGTAGGCGTAAAAACCTTTTGTTGACTGTCCGTTCCATTTTTTTTGCTTTATGTAGCTCATAGCTACAACTACAGGAGGTTTTGTGTGATTATTTATTTTAAACGTGTCCATTGTTTTTAGGTACATATACATACATAGATGCATATACACATACATGCATACACACACGTATACATACAATTACATATGTTAACGCCGATTTCCACCACCGTCAACGCACCTTATTTGGGACATGTATCGAGCCATACACTCAACCAATCATACAACATTTTACACACCAAAGTCACATACTCGTCACAAACACCCCCAAATCACAACATTGTCAATAGACTACTTGCCTTCACTCTACAGACAGCACACTTAATTTTATTTATATTGTCTAAAGGCTAAGGAAATACAGAAGTTTCCATCCAAATACCTTTTCTTGTGTTCATCTCGAACAAAAAAAGTGGCGACAGTGACAAGAGTCTTTAGGATTTGACTTTCTTCGGGCTAATACCAGCAATTCAACTCTACACTGGTCATCGTGTGTGCAACCAAAGCATCCTTCGCTTCCAGGAAGAACTACAAGACGTCTCACGCCTACTGTAGTAGCCAGCACCCAGCACCCGGAGCTACACAACTTCTCCGTGTCACGAACATATGCCGGTCTACTTAACTGTGAGCTCGTTCCTTTTCTATCCTAGTTCACTCCACCTCAATTTGTGCAAACAGTCACTATAAAGTTCACTTATTAGTCACTTGTTACTAATAAATCTATCTTCTATCTAAAACACGTTAATTACATATGCACTTTGACGCGTCCCTTTCACTATTTTGTACATCTTTTTTAAGCTATAAAACTAATTAAACCAATAAAACTGTCTAAGTGCATAAGAACCGATATTCACATTAGATATTAAGCACGTTAATAACTCAATTCCAGTGCAACGGTGCGCTCCGAGACGTCAACGTGTGACGTCACCTATTGTCCTAGCATCTACCCGAGCCCGGCCGGCATAGATCAGCTGGTTTGAACCGGTTCATCGACCGCAAACTGATAAGAAAGTTGCGAAGCGACGAGCGTATCGTATTGTGCATTTTTATTTATCTTACTTTATAATATTTTAATAACAAACTTAACTTTATTGAATCAAACGGACTAGATACTTTCATACAATGGGATTTGATAGTTCTGATACTAACGTAGCAAGCTCGTCGTTGAAGGAGCTTTGTAATAAGCGTGGTAATATTAAAGGTCGTTTAACGCGATTTAAAAACTATATAGATCAGATTCAAGGCCAAGAGAGTATGTCTGATTTAGATGTACGGAAGATTGAAATGAAATTATCTAGGACCGAATGTTTACAAAAGGAATTCGACGAGTTGCAGGTTCAATTCGAGTCGTTACAAGTTTCCTCTATAGATACCGAGTTAACTTTGTGTGAGGCTATTGAACAGGATTTCGATCATTACATTTCCCTCGCTAAGACTATATTAGCTAATAATTCGTCACCTAGACACAACGAGACTACCTATTCTAATGCAACTGAACATACTTCTTGTTGTGGTGAAGAACAAGCGTTTATGGGTTTTAAATTACCCGTTATTAAAATATCTAATTTTAGTGGCACGTACTATAAATGGCTCGAGTTTAAGGAAACCTTTAATTCATTAATTCACAGCAATAATAAAATAAAAAATATCTACAAGTTCCACTATCTTAATTCCTACTTAGAAGGTGAAGCTGCCCGTGTTGTTTGTAATTTAGAAGTAACCGATAAAAATTATATTGAAGCATGGAAACTCTTATGCGACCGTTATGATAATAAGCGGCAGCTAATAAGCAACCATTTAAAATCTTTATTCAACTTTGAAGGTATGCGAGAAACCGATAAGTCACTTCGTTTTATTATAGATCATGTTACTAAAAATTTACGGGCTCTTGGCACACTGGGTTTGCCCACCGATAAATGGGATGTTTTAATTATTTACATGATCTCAACTAAGTTAGACAACAGTACACTATTTAAATGGGAAGAACAAAAGAATTTATTGTCAGAAATTCCTACACTTGATGAATTTTTTACTTTTTTAAGAAATCGAGCGGATGTTTTAGAGACCGTTACCCGTAACAAACAAGAAAGAGCTAATAATAATAATAATAAGCATGTTGTTCCTAGTAGTAGTAATTCAAATAAAATTCAAAATAGGTCTTTTATGTCTACGTCTAATAATGTTTCTGTGGCAAAACGCAACTCTGAGTGCCTTGTTTGTAAGGAAAATCACCGCCTATTTGAATGTTCTACCTTCAAGGCTATGTCACCAGAAGACAAACAACAAACGGTGGCATCTTTACACTTGTGTGTCAATTGTTTAAGGCCTGGACACGAAGTTAACAAGTGCACTCTGCCGGGGCACTGCCGTGCTTGCAAGGCACGTCATAACACCCTATTGCATGTTGCCCGCCAACCTGAACCTCAACAGTCTCCCATCGTCATGTCTGCTCTTTCCCAATCTTCTCAAGTTCTGTTGTGTACAGCTAGCGTTTTTGTCACAAATCCTACTACTAATGTAACTACTAAGGTGCGCGCTTTACTTGATAGCGGAAGCCAGTGCTCCTTTATTACAGAGTCCCTACAACAACGACTCAATCTATCTACAGAACCATCCAATGTTGACATATTTACAATTGGTAATAATCAACTTAAACTAAATACAAGGCGGTCTAATATACGTCTACAATCTATTGATAATTCATTTAGTGTTATAATGTTTTGCCTAGTGCTGCCGAACATATCAGAAAATATACCTAAGTTAACTATTGATTTAAAGGATATCGATTTATCTAACTTTAAACTAGCAGATCCTAACTTCTACGAGTCAGCTCCTATTAATATGCTGATTGGTGCTGATCTATTTTGGGACCTCATAGGTTCCCAACAGCATTCCTTACCCAATTACGGGCCTATTCTGCGCAGCTCCAAGCTTGGCTGGCTTGTGGGAGGCTCTGTTTTATTGCCACTACTTCCTAAATCACCAAAGGGGACTATACGTACTTGTCATGCTTACCTAAAGGGAGATGATAATGAATTCCCGAACCTAGAGCACCAGGTTGCTCAGTTTTGGCAATTAGAAAGTTTTCCACAAGCTACACCTCGCACAAAGGAAGAAAAACTTTGTGAAACACATTTTCTTAACACTACTACTCGATTACAAAATGGCCGTTTTTGTGTAGGACTGCCCCTTCGAGACAATCGAGAGTGCTTAGGTAATTCATATAACTTAGCCAAAAAAAGGTTTATTAACCTAGAATCGCGTTTTAAAAGGCAACCCGATCTAAAGACGGCCTACACAGAATTTATTCGTGACTATACTACTCTTGGTCATCTATCTGAGGCACCTATACAGAGACCTATACACTCCTATTTTCTACCGCATCATCCAGTCATCAAAGAAAAAAGCGAGTCCACTAAGCTACGTGTTGTTTTTGATGCGTCGGCTCGCACTACTTCCGGTATATCAATTAATGATCTCCAAATGGTTGGCCCCACTGTACAAGATTCTTTATTTAATATTCTTTTGAGGTTTCGTCTTTACAAATACATAATTTCAGGGGACATAGAAAAAATGTACCGTCAAGTGCTCATGAGGAAAAAGGATCGTGACTTACAACTCATATTGTGGCGCGACGACGAAAATGAGCCTCTCCGTACACTACGTCTCAATACAGTTACCTACGGATTTTCTTCTTCGAGTTTTCTTACTACCAGATGCATTTGGCAGCTGGGTGAAGAATGTTCAGACCCAGAAATTAAAACTATTATACAGAATGATATATATTGCGATGACATTTTGTCAGGATGTGACTCTCCACAAGAGTTACAACATATTCAACGTTCTGTATCTGAGGAGTTAGCTAAAGGATGTTTCCATTTACGAAAATATAGATCAAACTTATCCAATTTATTTTTAAACTCTGATCATAACGATGATGATAGTCTAATCATCAGTAATGCAACTAGCACCCTAGGTATCGGTTGGTGCCCTGCTTCTGATGAACTACATTTCCCTATACAATTATCTACGCAAACTATTATCACTAAAAGATCTATTCTTTCCGCTATTAGTAAAATCTTTGATCCACTAGGCCTACTGTCACTATATACAATTAAATATAAAATTATACTACAACAGCTATGGGTTCTCAAATTAAACTGGGATGAACCAGTACCTGATAATATTTATAAACTCTTTCAATCATTTCATAACCATATGCCCATCATATCACAACTAAAAATACCTAGATTGACCCTAATTTACGAAAGTGCGTTCATTGAGATGCATTGTTTTTGTGATGCTTCACAACTGGCTTATGGAACGTGCATCTATTTAAAGTCCATTGATACAAATGGAAAGAGTAAGGTTGACCTATTATGCGCAAAGGCACGCGTAGCCCCTCTAAAGGCCACAACAATACCTCGTCTGGAGCTATGCGCTGCCGTACTAGGTGCGCAATTAAGCTCAGCGGTAACGAAGGCTCTACGCCGCCCTATCAATCGGCACGTATATTGGTCTGATTCAAGAGTAGTTTTGGGTTGGATAAATACACCCAACAAAACAAAAACCTTCGTTGCCAATCGTATTGCGGCTATTTGTGAGCTTTCGGATTCGGCGTCATGGCGGTATGTACCCACGGATGTAAATCCCGCGGATCTTGCATCGCGAGGTGTAAATTTGAACGACACGACCGCTGTGCAATCAGACTTGTGGTGGCATGGACCCCAGTTTCTTTCAAATTCAGAGTCGTCATGGCCTTCAAAGGTCTCGCCAAGCGAATCTTTTCTCCCCGAACTAAAAACGGCGTCCTTTTTGGCGGTGGAGCTCGTGCCTACATCACAATTTAATTTTAACAAATTTTCAAAATTGGACAAACTTCAAAGAGTTTATGTTTTGGTTTATAGATTCATAAACAATTGTCGTAATGCTAATAAAATACAAGGGCCCATACTAGCTGAAGAGCTATCTCACATATTATATGTTCTCGCTAAAATCGCGCAAAGAGAATCCTTTGCTGATGAACTAAGCCGTCTAAAAACCAAAAAGGCTCTATCAGCGAAGTCTACCATACTAAGTCTAAACCCATTTATAGACTCTGACGGACTGCTGAGAGTGGGAGGTCGGATACTTGATTCGAAATATCAGTATGATAAAAAACACCCCATTTTACTAAAGTCAGACCACACATTAACCAAACTAATATTTCAGGCCGAACACGAGCGCCTTTTACATGCTGGACCCCAACAGATTCTCGCTTCGCTCCGAGACCGTTACTGGCCAATCGGTGGTCGCCAATTAGCTCGGAGGGTAGCCCGTAGCTGTCTGACATGTAGAAGGTTTGCCGGCCAATCACTACATAACATAATGGGTAACCTGCCTAATGATCGAATAGAAGCTGATTTCCCATTCACTACCGTTGCCACTGACTTTGCTGGGCCATTCCTCATTACGGATCGCAAGGGTAGAGGATGCAAAATATCAAAATGCTATCTATGCATTTTTATCTGTTTCAGATACAAATGCATCCACCTAGAAGCTGTTAGCGAACTTTCCAAGGATGCATTCATACTTACTTTAAAAAGATTTATTGCTAGAAGAGGGATACCTAGGGTTATTTATAGCGATAATGGGCGAAATTTTGTTGCCTCTGCGAAGGAAATTACAACCTTCCTGCAGGAACAACACGACTCGATTTCTGATCATGCAGCTCGTCAAGGTATTGAGTTTAAATTTTCTCCCGCGTACGCTCCTCACTTCAATGGGTTGGCAGAGGCTGGTATAAAGTCTGCTAAGTTTCATATAAAGCGCGTTTTAGGCAATGCACATTTGACCTTTGAGGAACTTTCGTCATTGTTTGCGCAAGTTGAGGCAATCCTCAATAGCCGACCCCTTTGTCCCCTCAGTCCCTCACCAAATGACCTACAACCCCTTACCCCAGCTCACTTTCTTATCGGCAGGCCATTAATGTCACTACCGTCACCCAACTTTGTTGACAGCAAAACAAATAACCTCGACAGGTTCCAGCGTCTGGAGCAAGCCAAGCAACATTTTTGGCAGCGCTGGGCTATTGAGTACGTCGCTGAGCTGCAGCAGCGCTCTAAATGGCGCACTAGGAGTCAAAACTTGAAGCTGAACGACCTTGTCTTGATAAAGGAGGACCACCTGCCTCCGCTAATCTGGCGGCTAGGCCGTATAGATAAATTGTATCCTGGCTCTGATGGAATAGTCCGAGTAGCTGACATTCGTACCGCGCAAGGGATTGTAAGGAGGGCTATCAACCGCATATGCCTGCTACCTGGGCCACCGATTGAAGACGAGTCAAGTTGAAGGCTCCGCTTTGCTGCTTTGCTTTCAACGGCCGGGAGGATGTTGACGCCGATTTCCACCACCGTCAACGAACCTTATTTGTGACATGTATCGAGCCATACACTCAACCAATCATACAACGTCTTACACACCAACGTCACGTACGCGTCACAAACACCCATCCAATCACAACATTATTCAATAGACTACTCGCCTTCACCCTACAGACTGCACAACTAATTTTATTACATTGTCTAAAAGCTAAGGAAATACAGAAGTTTCCATCCAAATACCTTTTCTTTTGTTCATCGCGAACAGTAGGTGTAATTTTATTACAATTAGTAACAGTGAATGTATTAACGCTAACCACTGGTTACGAGTGTTTCTCAAATATTTTTTCCTCATACATTCAACTCGCACACTTTAGAGTTCATAAAAAAATGTTCTGTGAAACCGCACGAACTCTGCGAACCCGCAGTTGGCCAGCGTTGTGGACTATGGCCTTACCCCTTTCATACCGGCAGGCGAGCCGTGGACCAGCAGTAGAATGATAAAGGGGTCGAAGAGAAAACAAAATACATTCCGTTGGATGATTAAAATAACAAGAAACAAGTAATATTATTAATGCACACAATTATTATTATTATATCATAACGCTAGGCCATTCACGACGCAGGCAGAGAGCAACGAATGCTAAACACCTTTATCCTTGCAAACCTGACAAGCTTCTGCTACATTTATCACTCTCTATATACATGAGCACAGATATGAGAAGATATTTAGGTGTAGATTTGAAAATTAAATTGAAAATTTGTGTATTTGCTTTTGTGTATACACTTTTCTTATTGGAGACAATAATCCAAACTCGACTCAGTGGAAGTTATTGTAGCTGAATTGGTACTTGAGTAAAATTGTTTACCTCAGCATTAAATGTTTTGAAACGATTCTGCTTAAGACGGACGATTTCTTATTGTGAACGTAAAAAGGTATTACTGTATTCCGTCACACCACGACGCGTGTTGGTGATGAAACGAGATGGTAAGCGTCCCTTTAGCTAAAATAGTATGAAATCCAAAAGCTTTCAATACTATGTGATTACCTGCCTTATATTAATAACCCCCACCGAAAGTTTCCTATGCGGTACAAAAATGTTCATAGATATGACAGCGGACAAAGGTCAGAATATCAAACGCTGACAGCGACCGGCGATTCTTAAATTCACAGTTCATCTGCAATATGCAAAGGCAATAGAACATTGACATGTATTACCATTCGCGCTCGCGCTATATTTGTGAAATCACACATGGCATTATGTAACATGGCGCCTATGATACCCGAAGAGATAGGCAGTGGAGTGTAATACACTTCCACGTTTCACCAGTTACGTTTACATCCGATTATGTAATTGGTGGTGAGCCTGTTGCCACACAGGGCACCTGTCCAGATTCCGAGCCACTACTAGAAAATGTAGGTTAGAAAAATTCAATAGTGCCCGAGCCGGAATTAGAACCCAGAACCTCTCGATTTACAGTCGCGCTTGCAACCAACACAAGCAACGAGGCACTCTATCATACTCTACTTTTATACGCATAGCAAATCCTAAAACTGTTACATTGATATTAACATCTCACTGAATGATACAAGACTTGACTTGAGAAACTAATGCACAGTGGTATTCAAGTGTACATTGAAATACGCTTTAATAACTCATTTCCCGTCACGTAGCTAGACTTTCGGACATGTTTTTTTTCATGATATAATGCTTAACGAATGTTATTAATACCGAAACGCTTATTTTTGTCAGTAACAAATGAACTCACAGGCGTATGCTTGATATTGCTTAACTATGCAGTTCGCTTGCATTATACAATGTATATAATGTGAGTCAGTCGCATAAAAAAGGGCTCATTATATAATTTAAAATTAATTAAAACAATAAATCGAAGTCGCAAACAATGAAATGTTAGTTACGTTTAAATGGGAAAAAAATCAAATAAGAATGTGATTTTATACAGACTTCAAGTGCTGTATCGATTAGCACTTAGCAGCACAATTTAGCAGCATTATATAAATGTCACCGATGAAAATGTAAGCGCGTTTTGGACGGACATACTAACGAGACATAATCCGATCTAAAGAGTACAGGACAATTTGGATTATATTGTAAATTAGCAAATATTATACGGAGCCTTCATAGTAAATCGCAACAGCAGCTAAACGGGAGCGGCAGACGCAAGCAATGAAAAAGCGGCCACAATGATGCAAAGCAAAAATTTATAGTCGTACGCGGTTGACAGTAAAGAAATTGGCAACATCCTCTTGGCATGTTGCGTAGCGGAGGCGGCGGAACGGCGGCGTTGGATTTGTACGTCTTTTGTTTCAAATTGATAGAGCAAAGGACGAATAGAATTGACAGGCCAAATGGAGCACGGAATGTTCACAGCTTTTGGTCTCAACTTTAAGCTCATAATGGGCCATTAGATTGGATCATTTGCGTGTAATATTGTATTCTTTGTGCGACTCAATTACACTTAAGTGTACTATATTTTTATTTCAATTAAAATTGATTTTAACTAACTAGGAATATGTTAATTTGCATACTGTTTGTACGGTTATTACACGAATCCAAACAATATAAAAATTAACGTAGAATATGTACTTGGGTAGGTGTCAATTTAGCTTTTCTCGTGAGAGCCTCAACGCTGAAAACATACAATTTTTTTTGTTTTCTATACCGGTAAAGACGGGCTGAAGCAACATGTTACAAAAATGATCTTGCATCATAAATTTCAATGTATTATATAAAATGTTAAGTAATAAGTGACTGTTTCACATGTTCATTATTTTTAATTCCCTGAAATTTGATTGACATATTGTTAATTAATGTCCATAATAGTATTAACGTCAATCAAACAAATGAGTCCTTTTTAAGAACTGCCTGTACTCGTACATACTTAATATCATTATCTGCTGTGAGTTTAATGCCTGTAATGATGTTAACTGTGGTGGTGAAGCAAAACTACTGCAGCAACAATTTTTATTTAAAATGTGCTGGAAAAATTACTGCCTTCCTTTATTCTATAGTCTGTTGTCTAAAGTTTCTACGCTAAATGTCACTTGTCTACGTTAAGCAATATTACTCTAAGTGAAATAAATTATTTATTTTTGGTTTAGTATTAAATGAAAACCTATGTATTTTTTTTTACAATTTAATGAACATTTTAACACGGGAATTGATAACGTACGAAGCGAAGAGCTTTAAACGAAGAGTGGCCAGTGTAGATTGTATAAAAGAAAACAAAAAGTACCCAATTATTTGGTATGTACTTTTCTACAAAGGATTTTATTGATATGCAATTTAAATTTCTCAAAGGCTGTTTTGAAAAGTTTCTTGTAAAGTAACAAATAATCCATAATTCTTTGTAGAAAATTTATAGTCGCTCTTACAATGAAGAACACGTTGACAAACTTTAGAAAGTTCTGGATCTGAATAACAAATCAGTAAGATAACGTCCAGTATGTTAATGAATAATGACTTACAAACAACGGCTGTTATTATTTGCAAGTCAATTCAGATTGAAAGGATAGAGCCGATGCAGATCGGGGCTATCCTTTAGTGGTGGAGACCGCGCCATGTTTGGTAACGCTTATTTTGGTAATCAAAAGCTTACGATAATTCTATCTTCGGTACATTTACATTATTAAGGTCGTATCCACGCTGTACTACCAAACTCGGTTTGCAATTATTATTAAACAATAGAAGCAATGACTGACGTTAGGTTAGGGTACTCTCATCCTTATTCATCATCTCGCCATTCCTGTTCTGGGTTTTTAGCGGAGGAATATTTACGACAGAGAGACGGAGATCTTTAATAGCACTATAAACTAACAAATAACATCAACAATGTAATGGAACGTTACGTCTCTATCTCTCCGGTAGAGTATTCAGAGAATTGTAGCACACTCCCACGTTTCACCAGTTACACT